>JAECUM010024814.1:0-21483 GCA_016617855.1 Megalonaias nervosa | reverse complement strand
CTGATAATGTCAGACAGTTTGGTTGTGGTGATGTATGTCTGCAAGGGGGGCACAATCACCAGACCTTTGTCTTATGATAGGAAAATGCCTTCTTGGGTGCTCCTAATATCAGGTAATATTCAAGACTGACACATTCCTGGCTGGTTCATTGTCTTGGCTGACTCATTATAAGGGTGGACAGCTGCTTCATACATTGTTGTCCATTCATGTGGGTCTGTGCCCTATGGGGCTTGACAATCCTTTTCATTTTTCCCCTAGCCCAGAAGCATGTTCTTCTAATCAGATGGGAGGTGATGTGGGCATACACCTTTCCTCGTCTGGTTTGATTATGAAGATGATTATGAAATAAGTGGCACAGACTACAGTAGCTCTGATTGCCCCACTAAGATAAAACATCTTCAAAATATACCCAGAGGAGTCATAGCAAGCGCCACTCTGATCAAGCATTTGAGATTGCACCTAATCAAACAATGTCCAAAGATACTCCTTCACTCCTGGCTCCTTTCAGGGATTCCCATGTTGAAAAGGAAATTGGAGTTTTAGTTGTGGAGAGGATTGCAATAGCTGAAGATCCTCCACTTTGAGGACATACAAGGGGAAATTGTGTGATCTCAATGATTGGTGTCAATCCAATGACATCTTACCACTCTCAGAAGCCAATTTCCGAATGGTGCACTTCTTTCTCTTCTCTTTGCGGACACAAAGCTGACCATTTTCACAATCAATGGCCACTATTACATGGCTACAGACATGTTAAGACTTCATGGAATGACAATTTCGGATACAAAAAGGTAATAGTTGAATTGTAGTCCAATGTTTACATATCCACACCACACTTAAGGTTATTATTCCCAGATGGAATCTTCTGGGTATTGACAAGGCAAAAACATGTTAAAGTTTTAGCCACTCTCTTCCCTCACCACTGAAACAGTTATCGTATATGATTTGGAATTTCTGATTAAACATGAACATGAAGAGTGAGCTGCATAAGCTGCATCACTCACTCTACATGCAGTTAAATTCTGACGGTTGAGTTGTTCTAATGACACAACCTAGTTCCTTCCGAAGAACAGGTTGCAATCAGCCAGTAATTGTCAGCCAGTAATAACTATTTTCTTCCCTCTCCTTGATCAATCTTTCAAGAAAAGCAAAGCTGCAGGACCCTGAATGTATACTCAGATGTTACCTGAGATGTCTGGACAACATCTGCATCAGCTGTAAAAGACTGCCTATCGCTGAAGGCAGGAGTGCAAGACGTAGCCCGACAAGCACTGGTCACTAAGTCAAAAAGGAGTTGTTGAGTCAGCATACTTGAAATGCTCTCAGGACAAGATACATTAATGAAGATTTCATCTTGCAGATATGAGGGACTTGCAGGAGTCTGGCCTTGAACTTAATGTCGTGGTTTGGAAAACACCAGAGACAAGTGACTGGCATGCCTGTTCTGCCTTCTCTAGCTTCTATTTGTGTGACATGGCCTTGCTAATGAGAGAACTGAATCTCATTTGGTCAGTGGTAGCAGCACAGACAGTGACTGTCCTCCATTCTTGATAGCACAACCTTAGACCCAGACTTGAATTTGCCACTTTCACTGGATTCACCTCAGAAACTTTTGATGGTGAGACAGTAATCAAATGCAGAATAGCAAAGAGATCTCCTGTGCACATTTATCAGCAAATTCTCTCATGTTGTCTCAAGCTAAATTAGGAGAACTTCATCCTTTTAATAAAGCAGTCTTGCTCCTACTGGATGATACATTTAGAAGTAGGAATTTCACCATTTCCTCCTCTTACCTATTCTCTTAATGTAATGTGATCATCTAATAATACAATGCTGTCGGGCATTTTTGTGCACTTAAGGTTTCCATCTCCAATACTGAAGCTAAACATGTACCTAATTAGACCGATTGACAAAAATAAAATACTGCAATGCTTACCATTTGAAAAGAGGCAATTGTCACCAGAATATTCTGTTCAAAATAATATTAATTTTGGATACTTGAGATACCACCCCCGTGTTTTCATGACTCACAATATGTCAGCCTATTCTGCGCGTAGCTTTGAGAAGATGTAATGTTTATCCATCAGGCAATGGAAATGAAATACATTACTTTGGACTGTTTCTGTCAGCATTTCAGTCGAGTAATTAGGTCAGGTTTACAGCTAGTTTTACAAAATTCAACAGTGCCAACAAATGACAAGAGATATTAAGCAAACTAAACCGATCTTAAAAAATTAGTGAAGTTCAACATTTTATAAAAAATAAGCTATGTGGAAGAGAAACAACAATGAATTGGATGTAATGTGTTTACAATGTCTTGTTTATGGGGAAAAATTCCTTAAGAATATAGAAACAGACTATACACCAGGGAATTTCTTGATAATCCCGTTCTAGCGACAGGTTGACACATTGGGTAGCAGACAATTTTGTACGTGTGGGACAACTTCTTGCAAAATTGGAAACTTGGATTAAGATGTAAAATTGTTTTAAAGTATACATTTCCATCTTTTATATAATGTATTTATTTGTTTGATTCTAAAAGATACATAGTAAATATGATTTTCTGGGTTACAGGTTCAAGAAGGTCATGGAGTGTGTCTTCATGTTGACATTTAGAAGTCACATTTTCATATGCATTTCGAGTCAAAATGTGGGATATTTTTGTACACTTTATGAATATCACTTTCCTTAATTAAAATATGATCATTCTTTCTTGACACAGAATAGATTTTTGACCAAAAATAACACGTGATCCAATGTTTACACAAATGAGGAATTTTGTTGCGCAGAATTACCCAACGCGCAGAATTGGCCGACATGGGGGTATATCCGATGGAGAAAGCAAATTTGTTTAGGAAATTATGTTTCTTCGATAATACTTAACTCATCGCATTACAAATAATCCCTTCAACCATTTCTCATAATGTGAGCAGCCTTCAAGTTTTTGCTCAAGTAAATAATGGTACATCTGGCTATTATGGTAACCACCCAGCAATTGGAAAGGGGAGTCAGCATGTAAGAGTTGCTTCCCTTTGTCTATATAACTATATAGACGGAATGAAGATTTTTTTTTTGTCTTTCTGGGAGGCTGGGTTTGGAGGTAGCAGAGAAAAGTATCCTAATTAATCTGGTCAGGTAAGTATTCTGAAGAAGCATAATTCACAAAAAAAGTTTTGCATTCCTTCCTCTTGCCTTATGTTTGCATGCTGAACTGGAATGGGGATCAAACATGGAATTGCAGAGATATAAAGTGAGCATGCAACTTCTAGGCTATCTAGGCTCATTTTTGCCTTGCATAAGCAATATTCCCTCATTTAGTCAATTTTTCATCAGTTAATTTAGCCCCTAAAGGGATATTTTTGTCTTCCCTGTAAGGATGATCTTTATACTTGTGGTCATGATAAATTTAAGACCTGAAAAATACGCAGAAAAGTATCATATCCTTGCACCATTGTCCCCATCCATCCTTCCATCCCACCCTCCCACCCCCAGTTCTCTCATTTGTCAGAGTGTGGGTATGGATTAGAATTGATAAACCATGGTGCAGATCTGCATAGTGTCATGTATAGTATATACATTAAGTTTTGAAGTCTTAACCTCAGCCTGGGAGATAAACGGCATAACTCCTGCATGCAAGTGTGCTTTAAAATATGCACAGATCAAAAGCATAATACATGCATAAAAGCATGCTTTAAAATATGCACAGCATAGATCAACTGCAGAACACATGCATTCATATGTGCTTTAAAATATGCACAGATCAGCAGCATGACACCTGCATGCAAATGTGCTTTAAACTATGCACAGATCAGCAGCAGAACACATTCAAGCAAGCATATTTTAAAATATGTGCCTATCAACTGCATAACACATGCATGCAGGCATGTGTGCTTTAAAATATGCACAGATCAACAGCAAACACATGCATGCAGGGATGCTTTAAAATATGCACAGATCAACAAGCTGTAACTTTGGAGTTTTCTCTCTATGAAAATATTCCACAAATTTTTTATTTTAGAGCTATTTATTTTGAAAGAAATTTTGTAGAGAATGTTTAAAAGGAAACCTGAAAGCTTTTATTAGGTGTGATTGAGACAAATCCCATAGTTTTTTTATGATGTAGTGAATTGTAGCTTCTTCGCTATCTATTTTTCTCTGTCAAAATTCGTCAGGAACAATAACTGATTTTTTTACCAGATGCTAATGTCCTTTAAAGTGGCTAATGTGATATCTC
Organism: Megalonaias nervosa; assembly: GCA_016617855.1. Taxonomy (NCBI): domain Eukaryota; kingdom Metazoa; phylum Mollusca; class Bivalvia; order Unionida; family Unionidae; genus Megalonaias; species Megalonaias nervosa. The sequence continues at coordinate 17,249 of JAECUM010024814.1, read as the reverse complement.
TGTTTTCAAGAAAACGTGTAACTCCTGTCAGTGCAAAATATATCAGAATGAAATGAGAGTCATTATTTTGGGGACTAATAAAGGTTCACATTTTTATGTTGCAAACCCCGACATAATATATGTAAATTTGTTTGGCAAAAATAATCCCAGTAGTCAAATGTAAAGTATTCTCATATATCATACCTTGTTAATAATTGTGTGCTGAACCAATATTTATTTCCAGTTTTAATTCTATCCGAAGTTCAAACACCTGTCCATATTTGTACTTTTAGGACCCATCTTTCGTTTTCTCGGAGGACTATCAAGTGGAGTTTTTACAGGAATACCATCAAGCCCTTGATACTATGAGACATGATTTTGTGGTTGGTGAAATGATCTGGAATTTTGCTGATTTCATGACAGCTCAAGGTAATTCCTATTAAAGTGTGATGACTTTTATGAAGATATAAAAAAAACACAATAGTCCACAGTTAGATCAATGTCATGCATGGTAGAACCCTAGAGAGAAATAAAGATAGAACATCTAAGAATATTTTATTAGTGCATATGCTCACTTATAAGTTGGGTTCAACAGCAAACAGTGGATCCTCTGATATGCAATTTGCAGTTGAACCCGACTTAAAAGCAGGTATATATGGTGCTTGGACACCTGGCATCCACCAGTCCAATATAGTAAAGTGAATTCTCGTATTGATTAGTCTGGGTGATTTTTCCCATCATCCTTCTCTGTCCTTGAACTTTATTTGATAAATGCAGAACTTTTGTGGTTACTGGGATACTTTTATAGCTGGACAGAAATTTTTCATAAATTGCATGTTAATTGTTATTTTCCAAAAATTTCAGAATTTGTTTGAGAAATTTGAAATTGAATGAACAAAAAAATGAGTGAAATAAATGCTTTTAACCTAAATAGATTGAAAGTAGATCTCATGTTCCCAGGTCAAAGATTAAACAAATGTTTTGATTCCAAAATTATACATTACAACATGTAGAGTGAGGTAGCTGCACACAAGAAATCCATGTATTGGTACCCAGAGTTTTCCAAATTTTTCTATAATGGATCAATTTTTAAAATTAAAAAAAAGATGAACTTATGAAGATTTTACTGTAAACAGTATTACAGCCTTTAATGCACTTATTTTGGTACTTGATTGATCGTCAAATATCACATTTATTTGCTTATGAGTCCAAGTCCAACTATAAACTGCAGAGACCTAGATCTGCCATCACATACTGTGCTGACATGTTTGGATCTTGACAGATCTTTAATTTGATTAGTAGAATAGACAACATAGTGCATAATGTGATGGCAGATTAGGAGCAATGTTATTTGCAGTTTGACTTGACTTACAAGTGATTATATGTGGTATTTGTCATAATCCTACTTTAGGAATACCATATCATGGATTGTAGCAACCATGAAATCCATGAAGATTGGTACCCCATGAAAATTGGTATCACATGAAAATTGGCATCTCATGAAAACTGGTACCATACCCCATGCAGATTGGTACTTTACCCCATGAAAATTGTTATCCCATGAAAATTGATACCATACTGCATGAAAATTTGTATCACATGAAAAATATTGCATTCACAGGATATCAATATATTCTTGTTACAGGAATAACAAGGGTGCTGGGAAATAGAAAGGGAATCTTCACTAGGGACCGGCAGCCCAAAATGTCCGCCCATGTTCTGCGAACTCGATATTTGAATATAGCTAATAATACACAATCTTCCAATTTTGAAGGCACCTTGTATTTTGTGCCATAGGATCATAAGATATTGGCCTTTGTTTTGTGGTAAAATAATTCTTGTTTATTTTTCTTGTGTACTTTTCCTTTGTTTATGTGTATCTTGCCACTCACACTAGGTCTTGATTATCTGAACTCACCAATGGCCATGACAGTATTCATACATGCTATATACTCATCGATGGCATGATAGTATGCATCCTCGTTATAAACTCATTGATGACATGACAGTATACATACATGTTATAAACTCACTGAGAGGCATGACAGTATGCATACCTGTTATAAACACTTTGAGGGCATGACAGTATGCATACATTTTATATACTAACTGATGGGCATCACAGTATACGTTATAAACTCATTGAGTGCATGATATTATATGTGCATGTTATAAACTCTTTGAGCGCATGGCAGTATGCATACATGTTATATATGCACCGAGAGGCATGACATAATGCATACATGTTGTAAACTCACTGATGGGCATGACAGTATACATGTTATAAACTCATTGATGTCATGACAGTATACATACATGTTATAAACTCTTTGGCATGACAGTATACATACATGTTATGAACTCTTTGAGGGCAGGATAGTGTACATGTTATATACTCACTGAAGGCATGACAGTATACATGTTATATACTCACTGAAGGCATGACAGTATACATGTTATGTACTCACTGAGGGCATGACAGTATACATGTTATGTACTCACTGAGGGCATGACAGTATGCATGTTATGTACTCACTGAGGGCATGACAGTATACATGTTATGTACTCACTGAGGGCATGACAGTATACATACATATTACAGACTCACTGAGGGCATGACAGTATACATGTTATGTACTCACTGAGGGCATGACAGTATACATGCATTTTACAGACTCATTGAGTGCATGACAGTATACATGTTATGTACTCACTGAGGGCATGACAGTATACATACATATTACAGACTCACTGAGGGCATGACAGTATACATGTTATGTACTCACTGAGGGCATGACAGTATACATACATATTACAGACTCATTGAGTGCATGACAGTATACATGTTATGTACTCACTGAAGGCATGACAGTATACATGTTATGTACTCACTGAAGGCATGACAGTATACATGTTATGTACTCACTGAGGGCATGACAGTATACATGCATGTTACAGACTCATTGAGTGCATGACAGTATACATGTTATATTTGTTGTTTAGTCTTAACATCATTTATCCCAACTCTATTCATGTGACACTATGAAGCACTCTATGAAACCTTGAACACAAAAAAATCATTTTTCCAATGTAAATTGAATTTTGATGTATGAAATAAATTATGAAAACTAATTCTTCCTTTCAAACTTCAACATGTTTGCTGAATTTTTGTTTCATAAATTATGTTTGGAGCATATCTATGGCCATAAAACCCACACAAGCCTTTCAAATTTTCACATGGTATGGTTCAGTCAAGTGCTCCATTCAAATCCCTTTGCACTATTCGTTCAATTGGAAAAGCCGAAAGTTGAGTTTTTCATGAAACCAGCAGTTGGAAGTACATTGTTTGAATTGCATGTCTATAAGGCATTAGCAAACATATATGGGATGGAATTGGAAATAATATACTTTGGAAAAGGGTCAAGTCCAGGGTCATTTGAGTTTGCACCTCTCTGTTGTTGGAAGGAGTTTGTGTCATTGTGCTCATTAGTGATTTATTTAAGTGGTTGATGATGAAGGAGGCATTAGGAACAATATTATTTTGGCAAAAAGAACAATAAATATACACTGCACATATTTATAGAAACAAATTGTTTTTGTTTGCAAACAATAGTATACATATGGTCCAGTCGCCATGTTGCTGAATGGTTTACAAATGAGAAAACATTCTTTGTATGGGTTCTTGAGATTGTCAGAGACTAAAATTAAATCTAGGCCATAAATAGTTTCCTGTAGATTTCATCCCGCTTTGTGGCTGACATATCTTGTGACCAGTTGGATTTCGGAGGCATTAACCATAAAACTGTATTTTATGCGAGTTGTTTTATCCAGTGAGCTTTTAAGTTTTCTTGTTCATAGCTTGAATATTAATAATAATATTGAATATTGATAATATTGTAATGATTGCAGTTTTAAAGATTTTTTGCATGGCTCTTCTAGCCAAATAAAAGGTGGGCTCAGCCAAAGTTGGGCCTCTTGTTTCTTTTTCTTTTTTGCATAAAATTTTAATAGATTTTATTATATGGTGTTATGAGATATTCAGCAAGTTTTTATTATTTGTATTCTGCTGGTGCATAGTACATGGTACAAGTATACATGATTATTGATTTATTGTTGTTTTATTTTTTGCTTATTGACAACCTACATTTTAATATTAAGGTATGTTGTATTCATGGCAGATTCCAATAAACTTCATATAGCCTTGCATTTCTGGCCTTTGTTTTAAATCTCCTACCATAGTAGATCTACATCATTAACCTTGACTATCAGCTATCAATCCAAATGTTCACAGCATCTTGACTAACTTATGCATTTCGGTCATTTTGTAGATATTAGGGTAGGGCATCTGTGTTTCATGTACACATTTGCTAGTTTTCACTGCCCCACATGAGAGAGCCCATGTAGTAATTGCCTTTTCTGTCTGCCCAACTGTCAATCCAGTCATACTTCTTTTAACCATGAAAGTTCTGCAACCCATACACATAAAAGGATGCCATTTGGTTGATAAACTGCCTATTAAATGTAGATGTGCCTTTTAAAAAGCACTGTCTTTTCATTTGAAAGTTTGATGGAGTTATTGCCCTTTTTTCATGAATTCAAAATCTCTACTGCATCAGCTCCATGTAAACATCATAGCTCAAGAATGCTTCAAATATTCTGATCCAATTTGGTGTATACATTTTCTCATAGGCTTTTTTAGGTGGCACTCTACAGTTTTGTATTTTGCATAGGGTTAGAATTTTAAAGAAAAAGAATTTCCCTGGGTTTCCTCACTGGTTATACTGGCTATTTAAAAAAGACCTTGTATATCTTAGCTATTGTTTAAAGAACCTTTAATTCCCTTTATTTTGGTGTATGATTGATGGGTGTAATATGGGTTATAGAGTATACAGCTTGGCCTTACTCCAGATGTGCACCTTTCAAAAAAGTGCTAGCTCCACTTGGTTAGTTTCACTTCCTGAACTTCAGAGGTAACTTGTAAAACAAAGAGCTGATAACTTTTTTTTACATTTGATATGTTTGGTAATTCATTCAGTGCACTTTCAGAAGCAGGTTTTGTCTAGTCAGGCAAAATTCATTTTCCCCTGTTTTAATAGGTGCTAAGGATAGTGTACTTTAGACAAATTCAGACTGATATTTGGAGCACAAGGGAGCAGTCATTTTAGTTAGCAGTGTGCTAAGATCACAATTTCCAAAAGTACAATATCCAAAGAAATATCAGCCACATTACGTCAAAGTAGCATAGAGGTATGCCAATATTCTCTCCACTGTGCATGTTTTAAATGCAAAGAACTTCACCTTACATATGTCACTCTCTAAAAAGTACATAATAACTGGTGAGCGCCCCCTTATGGGTTTTGTCACATCAGCTCCATTTTGGGTAGAGTTATGGCCCTTGACAATTCAAATGTTCACATGGGATGCTCCTTGTAAACAGCATAGCTCAAGAATCATTAAACATATTCTGATGCAATTTTGTATTTATATTGTCTCTTAGACCTGTCTATATCTTTTACCTGATTTCACTTCTCAGCTCCATTTTTGATAGAGTTATGTGCCTTGACAATTCTAATCTTCACTCAGGAACCATCATAACTCAAGAATCATTCAGCACAATCTGATGGAATTTGAACACTTTCTCACACAATTATGTGTGCCTTTTATAGGTTTAGTCTCATTTAATTCATATTGCAGAGACTTATGTCCCTTGGCAAGCACATTCCTTTCATCGGATGGAAACATGGCAGCATAGCTCATGAAACATATAACATAATGAGATGGAATCAGATAAGGACTCATAGCTTCCATTTGCTCGACTTGACATACCCATTAATGCGTTAAAAGTGCTGTTAAAGATTAACCATCCAACCAAAGTCAAAAACTTGTTGTGGGCATCTCTTTGTAGCAAGACACATAATCCTTGACCCTGGTAAGCAAATTCCTTTGTTCAGATATATATGTGGAAGCATAGTTCATGAATTGAACAACATAATGTGATGGAATCTGGTAAGAATATTGTCACATAGACTTTGGTGTGCCTTGTATGGGGTTTGTCTTGCCTACACCATTTCAGACAGTTTGATACCCCATGTAGATCGATTTTATATCTTTACTTAGGATGTTACTTCTTATTAGTTTAGCTCGAGATGTGTTCGACATATGATACAATTTGACGTGAAAATTGTTTCTTCTTCAGATACATTACTTGATCATGATACATTACGAATGTATCCACTACCTGACAAAACTATTCTCCCAGGATGAAAAACATTCAGTGATTGACCTTTAATATCAAATCATTTACGTAATTAGTCTGTTATTAGATGATATAAGATGCAATGGTAGCTTATTTGGTTGAGTCTTAGACACATATTCCAAGGGTAGCAGGTTAGATTCTTGTTCTGGTCATCCTGGGTCAGTTTCTTTTGTGTTTCCTTGTGAAAGAAACTTAAATCTTCTTGCCTGAGCATGACATAGCCAATAATCTGTTAGAATTGCTGTTAAAGACCAGCCTGCCCACTAAACCCAATGCTATTTGGGAGAGAGACCATACATTTCAAAGCACATGGTGAGCATCCCTTGGTAGCAAAACAAACAGAATCCTTTGTTTCACTGTTGTTACAACTCGGATTTCTTGTAAACAGGTACTAATCCTATCTCATTCAGTAATAGATCTTCATTCATCAGGGCATGGAGTTTGGGTTAGTAGTTTGTCTCCACCTAGAATGCCCATGGGGGATCATCCCATTGGTTCTTCTCTCCGTTTGCAGAGTCACATCTTAGCTTGGGAATCTCTTTGTCTCTTGTGTCTTCTCAAAGCAGCATTGGATCCTTCTACCCTGGAACTTTGCCTTTTAGACCAAGTGATTAAAAGTTTATATGAGGTACCATCTCAGGAAATGGGAGGACCTGTCATGATTAACAATCTGCATGGACACCAGCATGACTGGCCAGGGTCGAAGTTACTATGCTACTTCCAGGTGATAGATGTTTGCCCCCTCAAGAATGTTCCGTGCATATCAATGCCATGGAGATGAAAGTCATGTCAAATATGTATAGCTTTCTAGAGAAAGTGGTATCTAGAAAGGACGTTCTTAATCTTCCCATTATCTCGTCTTTTGTCTATTTCTTTCAAATTGAAGAGACAAAGCATGCGTAGTTGACATCCTTGTTCTGTATTGAAATGGTCTTGCTAAACATGCCTTTATCCTTACCAAAAACCTTGCAGAAGTGAGTAAATTTGAGTGCCAACTAATCCTGATGACTCATCTTAAGTGGGAACAATCATGGATCAGCTATGTCCTTGATCAATCTGGAGATGACCAGGTCAGTCTTGCTTCTTCTGTGCCTGCTTTATTAACGGCCACTGAGAACTTTGACAGAGAATGCAATGCAAAGAAAGCAACAAGAATTATTTCCTGCTTCAGATACATGTAGAGTTATGGAACAAAGTAGATTTAATAACATAAACATTTAAACATTTAAAATTAATAAGATGTTCTTTAATAAAATAAATTAAGCGTGACGTGTTTTGAAACTGAGAACGCGCTAAACTCTCCAGTCAGTTATGTAGTCATTCTAAGAACTAGTGCTAAGTATATCTATCTATCTGTATATATATATATATATATATATATATATATATATATATATATATATATATATATATATATATATATACTCTTTCACTAATTTCTATTTGTTTAAAAGATTATCGTGTATTGCTACTTACATTTTGTGGTTATAGAAACTGCCTTGAAATATGCTTGTAAAGGGCGGATTTACAGCGCCATTAATTGAAAATTGTGAGAAAGATCATTTGAAAATTTTGTCCTATTTGGCATGGATTATAATAATACTGTGTAGAAACAATTTTGATTTCTTAATAGTTGATGCCCAAAGCCTAAATTTGTCTTCCCTAACTGTAAAATACGAATTGAAAATTAAAACTTGTTTATACCATAATTCATCGCATGGCATACAAGCGTGCATAAGGTTCAAACGAAGCACAAGCTGATTTACTTGTCGTTCGAATTCAATATTTAATAAAAGCCATTAACATAGAATAATTATTTCTTGTACGTGCCTCTCTCCTGCAAATATTGATCCAAGTTTTCTGACTTGACATATTTCCATACTCCTCCCAATGTACTCTGCAACTCTGACAACGCCATACTTGATTTTTTTCTGTTACAAAACTTCATCTGTTTTAACGAGGATGCGTTGGAGGTATTATTGTGTCATAGTTCCACTCTGTTTATATGCTACTACTATACGTAAGACTAACCGACATTCTGCCGCAGCATTTTGTTACCTTGGGTTTTCCCAATGGCGAATACTGGAACGGAAAATGACACCCATATTATGGGTGAAAATATAGGCCTGTATCTATTTTTAGTTTGTGGCTGTACACGTAGGTTATTGAATATTTGGATGAATGTGGCTATTAGTTCTAAGGTGTATTACATTCATTGACTGGTGATAGTCGTAGCCGTATACAAGCATTTGTTTTGAAAAGTTTGTTTCTATAGCACACACTAAATAATAGCTGTTCATGGGCTCTATTTCACTGACTCATTGCTTCATAATTTCGATGTGACAAATGTAATTATGACCCAAGCCTACCTTTCCATATATGAAACGAATTAAACTCTAACATCTCTGCCACTTAACAAACCTGCTGTATGTCGACACCTTTAAATTGTATCATTAATTTATATATGACAAAATTGTGTCATTAACTTCCAATTTCCATAATGTTTACAACGAATTCTGGCAGGAATTTTTCCTATTTGCTTGTGCGTATGATACATTGTGTCATGAATTTATCCTTTTTCCCTTATGTTTATGGCAAATTCAGTCACTTTCTGGGAAGACCCTCTCCACAACTATTTGGGTGGGCCTTTTTAGTAGTGATATAAATATAACGAAAAATGCACTAGTTGCAACAATTTATGCTTACTCATCAAAAATGTTATTGAAGAATCTTATTTTATGGGTTGATATCAAACATATCCCGAGTTTAAAATCTAAGTAACGTAAGTCACAGATAAGTGAACCAAGGACACTTTTTGTCTATTGCTGATCATCCTACTATGGCATTTGCCCAGTGACATCAGTCTTCAAAATGACATTACAAGATGTCGATAAACCAAGTTCAAAATCAAGAAAGTTTTCGATATTAAAAATAAGACGCAAACTGAGCTGTTGAAATATTTCTCCTTTCTGAACTGGTGTTCTGAATGGAAGACAGACACATGTAGTGTATAATACCATTCCGTTTCATAAAGTTTTGATCCTATTTTCAGACGAAGATTTGCGATAGAAGTAAATTCGATGCAAGAGAAGTAAATTCGAATCAAGTGATCTTTCTAAGGCGCTCTAAATCTTTCCTAAAAATTGTATTATACAGAAATTTGTCAAGGTTCCACATTGCTCTATTGCAATGATATCAACAGACACAACAAAAACACTTGATGCGAGTCTCATCTATTAATATATGTGAGTAAGACTGCATGTAATGATGAGCTAAAATGCCATGTAATGGTCATGTAAAAATATCGCCTTTCAGGAAAATAGTTTACAGTATTTATTAAAATAGTGGATAATATTTATCTGAGAGTATCTTTTGCAAGGCGAGTGCCCAATGACATTATATATTCGTATAGGGCTTATAAACCATTTCGTGAGAGCTGAAAGGGTATAAAAGTTATAAAAAAAACCCCACAGAGCTATAATTTCTAAAACTTCAAAGTGGACATTTTATAATATAATGATACAAACTTGAGAGGAATTTGCAAAAAATTTTCAAAGCATTTGATTTTAACCTAGCTTATGTTCTCATTTCCCAGACCCAAAATCAAGACTTACCCAGATGGAGTAAGTCTTTGGAGCAACATTGAGAAACAGCCACCACTGTCACAGATATAGTTCATTGATGTGTAAAAGGTTCAGAGAGCTGCTATTCCGTAGCCCCACATGAAAATCATGCAATATTAAGGCCTTATGATGTCCTGTCCAGACAGACTAAATACAATCTTAAAAGATACTCTCTCAGCTTCATTCCACTCCCCTACTTCACTAACGCGGAACAAAACATGCATAAACCAATTACTACTACAAACATATAAACGAAAAATCAGTGCCCCAAAAAGCAAGAGATACTATATTTGTGCGTGTGTTCGATGATAATTTTGTCCAATTTTCAGCACTAGCTATCATTTATACACCTAATTTTTCTTGCAGAATTTCAAGCGTGTAGTTTACAAATAAGAAAACTTTTAACAGCAGAGGTTGGAGTATTAGTTTTGGGGCATCAACATTTGAGAAAGGTATCCACATTTGAGAAAGGTATCCACTTGTTGTAGTATTGTCGTTAAGATAGACAGATACAGAACTAGATGTCGTTGAGTAAGTGGTTCAGTTAAATGATTCGAGACATTCAGAGTGTTATTGATGATTTACATAGCTGTGACATATATTACTTGGTTTTTAAATTTTTCAAATGTTTTCGTATCAGTTAAGACATTTAAATAACATTTTTGATTAGGAGGTATTACTGTATACCTTGGATATTTTCTCAATGGAGTTAGTTCACGTGTCGTGTAAGACTTGACTAGCTTTTGTGTTTCTTAATTCCAGCAATAGTATACAATTGCAATACTTCTCATAAAGTTACAAAATTCACCATCAACATAAAGCACATTGGATAAATTCATGACACATTTTGGAAGAATTTTCAGTTTTGGATTGTTTGTATTGAGTTAAAAGTGTGCAATACGCTTTCAGCCCCCACCTGAAAATGCAAAGCTGCTATTGAAAGCCTGTAAGTAGAATAAAATTGTAAACATTTAGACTCGTGAGGTGGGCAAGACGATATATTGAAATTCATTTCATAATGAACAAGTCAAGATGGGTCATAAATTCGTTCCGTCCAATCGAAAGTATGGACAAAAAGAACCGGTAAAACAGCCTTCAGTGGGACTAATATCAGATATTGTGTAGTATGAAGATGGACTGTAAAGAAAAAAGCGGAAAAAACGTTTATATCGTTTTGCCTATCTCCAGTCAATGAAGACGATGTACCTTAATATTCATATCTATCGAACTTTCAATAACCTACATATAGAAATACCAATTCAACAAATACAGTTCTACATATCGACTCGTAATGTGGGTGGCATGAATGAACCATGAATATTTCGCTCCAGTATTTGCTACAGGGTAGACTAGAGGTTGTAATGTGGGACGGGAGAAAAGCAGTTAGTGTATACATAGGTTGCAAACATGACACATGCAACGCTTCCTCTTTTAAGCATATGAGATGATGGAAACGAAAACGGCGTTTACAGAATTGCAGAATAATTTGGAATCAGGTTACAATTACGTCCGGGTCAATATCCACGAATGTAGTCCTAATCGAATTTTAGAGTTTTTTTCGTCTCCTTTTTTTGGACAGTCAACCTTGGTTTAGGTTAAGCACTCTTATTATTGGTTTAAATTGAATTGTTTATTCTTTACAATATGTGAATTATGATGTAATTTTTTTATGAGCTTAATTGGGCGCAAATGCACAATGAGTAATCAGGAATTGGTTCGGCCTGAAAGTGAAATATTTGATACATTGCATGTTGTTTTGCCTTTCATAAAATACCTGTTAACCAATGACAAGAAGTTCATCCTTGAAAAATCTTTTGATTAAACACACGATTGACCGTGATTTTGAAACAATAGAAAGTTTGATCCTGTCAAACCTATGTATGGACTATATGGGGAAAACAATCGTGACCCTAGTCCATTTTGAGACTAATATATTAACGTGTAAAATCATGAAGAATACATCATTTTTATTTTGAAATTCTTCAAAGACACCAGTAAATTGTTAATTCTGGAATACGTTTGCAGGTCCCTCCTCGCTGTAGGCTCCATTTGCAGGTCCCTCCGCTTTACGAAAGTCATCTGCTTAATTGTATATTTAGTCTCGGCTTGACTTACGTCGCTATGTGAGAAAGCCTGCTGGTAGCTTCCCATTGATCGGTGGTTCTTGCTTGGACGGTACTACTAATGGTATGGAAAAATGGGAACCAGCCTGGAAATGGGTGAACATAAAATAGAGTATATATGGGTTTGGCTGGCCAGGATTGGTTCATAATTTAAGTTATGTTTTAGGAAAAAGAATCTTTTGAGAGCTTATCCTAGTTGTAAGTGAAAAAAAAATAAAAATAAAAAAAAAATAGAGACATTGTTTTATTGATAGAATTTCAGTCCTTTAACAGTCTTGAGTTTAGAACACTCATTACTAAAATTAGCACATGATTCTTTGATGCGGAATTGAAAGCACATGTTTCAAACACATGCAGGTCCAGAAAATGCCACGGCTCATATCCTTTCTTCTACACAGAAGCTGACATCCAAGTTTCATCTATACTGATAAATATAAGCTTGATCATGAGCACTCAGAAATTTTAAGTTATTGAATTTTTAATATCATGGTGTTTGCATATATTTACTATGGGAACTGAATTAGTACCGTGATTCCTCTTGAGTCTTTCTAGGTTCTTCCTCCACCAAATATATTGGCCGCCATATACAGCCTATCATGTGCTGAAAAATGGCGTTAAATCCCATAAAACCAAACCAAACCACTGTGACTGGATAATATACCATTGGTTAAATATATTGAGTGGTAATTGCATTGCATTTTAGTACATTTTGTTCAGACAGTTAGTAGCCACCGATTCTGTCGATACGTAGTGTTTCCTGTAATTGTGACACATCCACAAGTCCACACTACTATGACATGAAATAATTAGCAAACTTCGAAGCTGCTATTGTTATTGATTGATTTGATAAAGACCAATGTCTCCACTCTATTTCTGTTTTTAAATTCAATCAAGCAACAGGTGGAAGTGTTTGTAACATTGATGAAACAAAACTACTCCAAGATCCGCAAAATTCTTCCCGCAATAATAATAATAATAATAATAATAATAATAACAACAACAACAATAATAATGTCGACTTAGTACATCGCCTAACCTTTAGAAACTCTAACCGCTTTACAATGTTAGATAACACATAAAAACTTATTGAACGACAAAATTGCAGGAACAAACATCGTGAAATTACAACAACAAGAACATGCCGAAAATAATTAAGGAAATAAACATTATTAAGTGTTTAAGTCTGTTATGGTGTCGAAATAAGTGAGTTGTAAGAGTACTCTTGAATGAGATCACATTGTCCTTGCTTATAAGATCAATGGGCAATTTGTTCCACGTATCTGGGTAAAAGTACGCAAAACAATGTTGTCTGTATGATTTCGTTTTAACAGTGGGAACAATGAGAGCACAAGTAGCTCAAGAGGAGCGTAAGTTTCTAGATGGGTTTGTACATATTGGTGTTGTCAGATAGGTATTTTGGACTGGAGTAATTCAACGAAGTATAGCATAGTGAACAGACTTTGTGTTTTATTCTGGATCTAGTGAAAGTTATAGAGCAGGGAGAGGTGTGCTCAGTTGTGTGTACTTTAAAGATGATCCAAGCAGCTGTGTTTTGAAATTTCTTTTGAAGTATCTGTAGTAGATACCGAACGAACAAGACAGAAGTGAATGAAAATAGCCTTGAAATTACTAAGGAACACGCAAGTGTTTTAATGGCATTAGAAACGAAAGAAAATTGTGAATGGAGCTGATAAGTCTCAGCTTCATATATGCAGCCTTGCATATGTTCGTATGTTGGTGTATTGAGGGCTTATTGTCGAGACTGACAGCTAAATCTTGTACTGACTGTGTGAATTTAACGTTGGTATTGGTGATAATTATTGTTTGAGGTAAAGGATATGAATGGGTCTTTGCGTATGATGACTTCAGTTTTATCATCATTCATCAGGAGCTTGTTCCATGTCCATGTCATCAATGACTTCATATCGGAAATGCACCCTTCTACGCCTTGGATGGTAGCCTCATCTTCAGGTGGGCAGCTACATTCATATATTTGGTGAGACACTAGATATCGATCTAGGACATTTGGGAGAGACTGAGTGAATAGAATGTAGAGGACTGGGCCGAGAGCAGAACCTTGTGGAACACTAAAACATAGATCAGTTGGGCTGGAATGTTTTCATTTTACGGCCATAATTTGTGTCCTGTTGGCTAAGCTGGACTTGAGCCATATTCAGGCCGTATCATGAATACCATATATATGCTGGAGACGGTGAAGTAATATATCATCGTCTGTTGTGTAAAATGCTATATACAAGTCAAGCAGGGTGAGGATTGTAATCTTTCAACTATCAAAAGCACAGAGAAGTTCGTTAACTAATCTCAGGAGGGCAGTTGCAGTTCTATGGAAAAACAATTTTGAATTTGGATGATATACAAGTTGGGCCAGATGAACTTGTTATAAGATTTTTGACACGAATGGGAGGATTGAAACAGGGCGGTAGTTCTTTTAATCGTTATGGTCAAGTGTCGGTTTCTTCACCAGACTCCTTTGAGTTTGGGATCACGGTAACATAAAATTTGCATCAAGGTTTTCGTAAAAGGTTTTTCATTTGCTCGTATTTACTAAACCCTTCGGTAACTTTACTTCATACATGGGGCGAATCATTGCGAAGGTTTGATGATTCATTGTGGCACGCTAGCTCGCACCTTTGGCTATGGGTCAAAATCCCAAGTTTTGCAGCAATGCTTTGATAGTGGGCTAGGCATGAAGTTCCTGGCCTTAAGGTTGTTTTCAACGATACTCATTTAAATGCCTTCCTCATTAGAAATATTACAAGTATACCCCTTCACCCCGAAATAGCATAAAGAAGCATGTGGTATTGATGGTGTCCATTTATATCCCTGCAGATTCCTACATCCATCTGAATATGTTTTAGGTCAATAGCACACAAGTTATTAAACTTGCAGTAATGAAGTTTTACACTCGTTATTATAATCATAAATAGACAGATGATGAAATTAAACTTTTCAGGTTATTGCAGTAATGTTTGGATGATTTTGAAAATGTTTGAACGTTTTCTTATGGCCCCACTGTTTTGTGTCATTTTGATTTAGTAATGTCCGTTACCACACAGACGATATTGAAAATCTTGTTATCGCTACACCTCTTAAATGGAAAGCTATATCGACATGTGCGTTTTGCCCATCTTGAAAATTTTCATGGAAATTCTTTTTGGCCAGTAATCCCTTCGAGAGACTCTAGTTAATCTTTTGGACATATTATTTTTTTACGTAAACCTTGGTATGGTTATGCAAAACCCGCTTGAGACATAAACAAGAAATTTGATAGGCATGTTTTTGTACATGTGTAGGGGCCTCTTTAGATTTTCATGCCATTTAGTGATTTTGCAAGTTTTTAATTTTTTAAAAAGCTTTTTAAACTTAGAGTTTCGGGGTTTGCAGTGGTCTCAAACCATTTTTAGAAATACAAATCTTCTTTGGACTTGGATTTTTGTTTTGACCACAAAAATTTGTTAGAACGATTAAGCAAATATCGATAGTTACACAAATGGAATTTAATAAACCCACTTGTGTTAGATGTAGATGAACAGTTTAGAATTTCAGAACATGATAGCAGTTGTTTAGTTATTTATATATTTTTGTAGTTTTGGGACTTTATTTGTGGATAGTAGTCTTGTTGGTACCATTAAGTAAAAAGAACTTTAGAGGCACAAAAAATAAATTCATGTGTCTATACGTATTGATGTTTACATCATTTCTTTTTTTATTTGCCGTCCATTACAACAACTGTCCAATTATCTGCACAATTTGGGAACTCGTTTGACGCAAACCATACTTAGTAGTATAATTAAGCAAAAACTACTAGAGTTAGGTAGGCGGAATTTAGTATGCTTGTTTTGCATACAACATGTAAACATGAACTGATCTGATTTTCGTACATTTTTATAAGTTATTTAAATTGTGTCCATTTTTTAAGTTTGGGACTTTTGTGGTTGGCAATAAGGGCATACGTATTTTATAAGAACAAATCTAGTTTAATAACTTTCGGAAAACAGAGCACTGAGTTCTTGTGAAACATTTAGATTAATATTATTGATATGCGTAAATGAATAAATAAATCAATGAATAAATAAATACAATAGAAAGGAAAGATTTTATTGAAAAGAAGACACATAATTTTTGACTAACATTTTTTCACACCTTTGACTATAGTTTCCATTCGGTGTTTCGTGCCAAGCTTTTGATTTCTATCATATTTGAGAAGTAAAATGCATGAAAATGAGAGAGGTTGTATTTTAGAAATTCTGCAGCAACATTTGAACATTTATGAACACGTTAAAGGTCACATAGGAATTTACTCATAAAATCTGACACATCGATATAAACGAATATAACATTTTAAAAAGCAGCACACTGAGGAGAAATTCAAATAAATACATCATATAAATAAAAATTTGGAAAAGCTGACTGAAAGTTTCAGTACGAATATTAAAATAGAATGAGTTGTATGACTTCCGTCTAGAACTTTTTGAAGTATCGTTTACAGCTTGTTCTGTTCAAGGTCATTGTCTGCAAGGAAACGAAAGAAAAATTAAAATTATATACATGTCAGAAGAAGGCCAGGGCCAGTTTTAGATGGGAGTCTGCTGCTTGTTTGAAGCTTCGTGCATTTGCAATTTCATCTCCGTTTATGGCTTTGTTTGATTTTAGTGATTATTTGTTGATTGTGGGAAGACGGTGTTGGGAAGATATTTCACAAACCGAGTTATAATTAGGCAAAGCCTAGAAACATACGTCATAATTTACAGTATTCTTGAGACTTTAAGGTCGTATCGATTAGTTTCGGAAATGGGCCCGCCCTAAGTTTTTGCCATAAAGGGATTTCGCGGGATATTCACAAGTGTGTGTGTTTACTAATATGATATATGAATAATTCTTTCTATTAGGTCGTGTTTCGTGATGCATGGCGTGAAGTACTAATTTTCCGTTTGGAAAGGTTTGCTTTGAGTCATACAAATTTTAAAACAAGAAAGTATGAAATTAGAGTTTCTAGATGTGTGGTCATTTGGTGATTAAATAAAAATGCCATCCTATCAAAAACAACAGACCACGTCTTGACGAAACTGTTAACTCGATCAGTCCTGATATAAGCGTTGGTGCCGAAGCTCTAATTCCTCATATGAATTCATTTTCACAATCCAATCACTGTGTGTTTAGAAACGATAGACGGTCAAATTTTGAAACCATAGTCATGGAGGTCATGGAGGTGTACTATTTACTATCTATACGATCTAGTTCCAGATT
>JAECUM010024813.1:0-21256 GCA_016617855.1 Megalonaias nervosa | reverse complement strand
TGGACACTAGGATACGTTATAACGATTCACTCGTCACAGGGATTAACTATTTCTGATACAAATATCTGGATTGTCGATGATCGGATCGAATGGTCAAATTTAGTTTATCTCGCAGTGTCTCGAGTTAGAAGAATATCTCAGCTGTGGAGGGTAATCATAGACAATGATAATGTAGTCGTTGACGATGTCAAGGACGAAGTTGTCAAGAAAAAATTATTTGGTTATAAAAAATGTGACAAAAAAAAAATAAACGAGACTTTGATCTTGACGCTGAATTTATTATGACGCTGAAACAACAGAATAATCATTGTGCGAGCTGTGACTGCAATATGTTGTGGCAGTATTCGAACAATAATCCAAGACAGTTTACCGTCGATAGAATTAATAGTAGTCTTGGTCAAACACCCGAAAATGTGACACTGACCTGTCTTGAATGTAATCGACGTAGGGGTGCCAGTTTACAGAAGTGAAGGTGGTGGTAACTCTGTGTCTTCAGGAATTACTTGTAATTGTTCGCGTACAAATCCACGTTGAGAAGCAGTTGAATCTTGTCTGTAGATTGCGGGCCTACCCGTGGATCTTACCACGCTGGAAATTTTATGTGTTGTAACACTCCAAATAGGATCAGTTGCTCTTTTTACCCCCTTCAAGTTCATCAGGTTCATATAAATATCTGACAGTCACATTACCTAGTACTGGTTGAGAGGAAGAGTCATGTCGTTGTATTGGAATATGTTTCTCTGTGATCGCATTGGTAGGCTTCATAAAAGTTGCACGAGTAATTTCATTATTTAACGCAGCTATCACACTTGGTAGTCTTGCAACCCATTCACGAGAACTTTTATCTGTGGATATTTCCTTTGCATATTGATATCCAAATAACCGCTTAGCAAGTGTTCGATTAAATCGCCTCATCGCGATGAATTGCAGTGTGTCCTCGTCTGATTTTAACATTATGTTTATTCATTAGAGATGATACTGCACCAAGAAATTCTTTGCCAGGATCAACCTGTAGTAGTTGTGGCCATCGCAAGGGTCCTCGTTGATAAATTCGTACAAGCGCAGATGCAACTTTAGATGCTGCTTTTGTTGATAATGGTTCTGCTTCTTTATATCTATTTGCAACGTCAACGACAGTTAACGCTTGTTTATATGTGCGTGATTGACATCTACCAGTTTTAATGGTATCATGACGCAAAAACAAAATATCTACTTGATGAACTTCATTGGGAGCACTGACATCAAAATGTGTGTACTGAA
This sequence comes from Megalonaias nervosa, assembly GCA_016617855.1. Classification (NCBI taxonomy): domain Eukaryota; kingdom Metazoa; phylum Mollusca; class Bivalvia; order Unionida; family Unionidae; genus Megalonaias; species Megalonaias nervosa. The sequence goes on along the minus strand of JAECUM010024813.1, from coordinate 19,996 downwards.
TTGTTTTAGGTGGTGGTAGATAAATTTGCCATATTGCCTGTCGTGCTAACCAATTTGCAGCAACAGAACGTGAAACATTTGCTGCTTTACCCCTCCAATATCCTCTTGGCTATAATAAAAAGATTCCATTATTATGATAATAATTAGTTGATTAATTACAAGCCTCTAGAACTAGTTTACCTTTCATCGCAGATTTTACTAGAAAACTAGCAAGTTTTTCTCTGAGAGATATGTTTTTTATGGAATTCAGCGCGTGAATCAACTTCACATCAGCAAAATGTCGTTGTTGTAAATCCTTATTTTTATACGCAACATCATGAACGTGATACGCTTGATCAGTTGCGTTTATTGGATACTCTCCAGGTCTTGGTTGGTCTCGTTCGTTAAGTCGGATATCAAGTCGGGTTCCAGGACCACAATACTTATATCCGTGAAGATGTTTTTCTCCTGGGTATTTGGCCCATGGAGTTCCTGGTAATTTTTTCAATGAAGCTACAATATCACCACCTGTATTTGCTTGTACCACATTTCACACACTTGCCTGTAAGTGCTCGCTTGCTATTTTTTGTTATTATTGTTGTTAATTCAGTGGTGGGAGTTGGCACTCTGCATCGAACACAATATAAATCCATATTATTTATTATATTTGTACTACATGGATATAATTGACTTTTCAGCGACACGAAAGCAAGAGCCAGTCAAGCATCATCCAGCACTACCAAATTCTATCAGAGCAATTATCATAGGTCCATATGGGTCTGGTAAAACACAATCATTACTTAATTTGATAATGAGATGGCTCAAGTGGGATAAGTTGTACTTGGTGGCACCATCTGTAGATGATCAACGATGTTATGAAGTACTTAAAGATTTTAATGAGAACGCAAAATTGTTGGACGAGGATGATAATGATATTATTGATTTTATCACCGATATTGATGAAGCTCCATCTGTGGATTATCTCGATGGACGTATTAATAATCCCGTAGTATATGATAATGTGATGCTAGACAAACAATCAAATCCAGCTCGGATATTTTCCCGAGGCAGACACAAAAATACAGATATAATTTATGTTACTCAGCGATATACACAAATACATAAAGTGATCAGAGACAATTGTAATCTTTAAGTTGTGTTTAATGGAGTCGACACACATACTCTGCGAAATATTCATCAAACTTGGTGTTCAGGGGATATGGACATGATTAAGTTTAAAAACTTCTTTTCAAAAGCACAAGCTGCCCCACACGGATTTATCACGATAAATTCACACGATCCTCGGTCGAGGTATCGTATAGGCCTTGATAAAATCTTTGGATAAAAACCAAAGCAGCAAAGAGGGTGAACGACCAACAGTGAGTGTCCGGGTACGAAAATATACACGCCATAAGAAATGAAAATAAAATGTCAGCGATAAAGTAACAAAATGAGCTAACCCAATTAGAGAAACTCTCGGTCGGTTAGAGGCTTTGGTTTGACGTTACTGACATTGTATTTTCAGCTTTTGTAGGAACCTTTATTTTTCAAACAAAGACAATTCAAGCAATGTCAAGCTCGAGAAACAAATTTGGGTCTCATTTGTTGAAGAAAAAAACCCATGTCGTCCGTCTTGAAGGGTTAAACTTACTGGCCCTTGTTTGGACCATTGGTCTCTAGAGTTTTAAGATCCGAGTTCATCACATCTTCGATGTCAGTGGTATTAGATGCTGATATTAGGACAGAATTTTTGAGTAAAAGTAATAAGATTGAAATTTTCTCTAAATTGTATTAAAACTAATTTTTCATTGGATTATATTGGAAGTAATTTCCATTAAAATATATTGAGATTAACTTTATTTATTTCCTATTACAACTATATGCTATTTGTGCCCATACAAGCAAGTGCAAATCCCCCCTCCCGTATTATACATTTGTTTTCGTATGCCAAGTCAGCAAAACAGTACTTCGTGGCAAAGATTCTTAACCTTTTTTTTCTGACTGAGTAAGCTGTATGATTCAGCCGTTTCCTTGAAATGAATAAATGCTGATGATGCGAATTTTGACGTAAGCGAGCACTCGCTTCCATTAGAAATAGACAGGAGCCTCTTTCTGATTCGGGACGACGCACATAGACCCAAATACTTTACCAAATTTGACCAGGAACATGCTTAAAGCAGTATAAATACCGGAGCGCAGCCTGTGTAATCAGTTCGTTCGTCCAAGAATCAGAAAAGCTTCGTTTATCTTTCTACAGGTAAGAATCGTTTGTGTTCGTAAATTTCTTTAAAGAATAAGTACTTTTTAAAGTTAGAGATTTCTATGGTAAACATCATAGTTTTGCAACATTCTGTGAGTTCTTTTTATTTTATATTATAATGTAATAGAATGTTTAATTGTTTTTAAGAATTTATATTCATTTGTATTTGTGGTAATCATTATATTAAAAAAAGACGAATTCGCTACTAACTTCATGTCTAGATTTAATTTGGGAATATTCTTTAAGTAATAAAGAATAATGTTTAGTAATCTATTCCAAATTAGTATTCTATTTTAAATTTAGTAAAATATATTTTTTTTTTTAAATGATTGTTGCATTAATCGCAACTATTGAATTTTATGCCCTTTGGCTATTATGAATTCAATCGATATCTAATTATCTGTATTATATTCTAAAATGCAGAAATTACACGAACGTATGAAGTTGGTAAGCTCGAAGGAAAAGTATAATATGTATTTTATGTATTTTTCAATATAAAGGCTTTATAAGGTGTATCTTTAGAATGTAGCATTATATATCTATATATATCAATTATATAAATAAAGTTCGTTCGTCCAAGAATCAGAAAAGCTTCGTTTATCTTTCTTACAGCGATTCCCGTACCTCATTCCCCTAGATGTAACCGTATTGACACCGGTATGAGTGACACCTCTTTTAAGAGAGACTGAATTCCTCTCTCTCTCTCTCTCTCTCTCTCTCTCTCTCTCTCCTTCTGGCCATGGAATAGAGCATTGCTATGAGTTTATGAGAAACACCATCTCATAAAACTGAGTATGAGGAGTAAGCTAGTGAATTATCATCATTATCAGATTGTCAGCAATGTCATATACGTATAAAAGAAATAATAGTGGACCTAGAACAGATCCTAGGGGAACTACAGCCAACACATGTTCGTTCGTTGATTATGATATATTAATAAATACGTATTGACGTTGACCTAAATAACAGTTGCTTAGCCAACTAATTAAATGAGAATATATTCCGTATATTTTCAACTTAAAGAGAAATCATTCATGCAAGACGCGATCAAGAGCCTTTGCTACATTATAAAATACCATATACACATTTTCGCGTTTGTTTAAAGCAGCGCATGTACTTAAGTTCGTAAGCCACATGACTGGGTATAGTTTGCATTATAACTAGAATATCTTGCTCCATAATTGTTATTTATGATAATTTTTCATTCGTCTTTTAATAGACTTGAGGTAGTACCATCCCCTTTGATACTGTAGTGAAAACAGTGTTAACACATTCTGCTTTGCTCTTACTATAGTTCCATCGTCTGTTGTATACTGGAGTACTGGTATTATATTTATTTAGTTCTGTTCAATTAAACTTCTAATTAGATTTCATTAATCCTTGGGGTTGTGCCCATGTTTTCAATGTTATAATTTTTCGAGTAAAATGTTTCTTTTGAAATTTTCTTTTTGGTTGTTTATCTTATTTCTGAGCTTTTACATTGTGACCATAGGCCGGAATTATTATTCCTTACTGCTTTCTCTTTGAACAAACTCGCTTTCATTGGTTCTGCGCAATTTATTGTCATACCAACATTTATCGTTTGGACGTATAGTTACAAGTTTTGAGGGAAGACTAAATTGAAAAAAATATGTAAACAATGATGTGAATATAACAACTCTGAAATACACTATCCCAGTTTTGTTTAAAGACAATCCATTTTTATTGTTAAAATCAGCTTTGTTATAGAACCAAACTTCTCTTTCTCTGTTTCTTGAACAAAAATTAAATATATTTTTAATTATCAGAAATTAAACTCGATGGTCATTTATATATGGTTCAACAGGAATTACACGCGAGCGCCGCACGACAGCTGTACTACTATAATAGGGTCAAGTAAAATAGAAGAGATGTCAATGATCCTCGTGTAGTTAATTATTATATTTTCTAAACTGTTGACCTTCATTGTATCCCCTAGATTTCTCGAATTAGCGTTTAGTAAGTCCTCATTTAGATCCACGAATAAAATAATGTTTATTAGAAACTAAATGAGCGTACGCTCAGTGGTATTATTTAAGGAATCCCAAAAACTCGCTGCTGCTGATGGAGGTTATAAACTACGCATATCAAATAATTACAACGTCATTGATGACGTTCTATCCATAACCATTCTATAGTTTTATCTAAGAGTTCCAACCGTGTTACGAAACTTAACTTCTTCTTTACATAAGCCAAACCACCACTACCACCATTGGACCTATTGTATATGACTGGATTGTGAAATCTTTCAATGATGCTTTCATCATCTTGTATAATGTCATCAAGATAGGTTTGTTATTTATAATTATGTCAGAATCATCAAGATTGGTTGATCAAATTTATGCCAAACAGACCGAATGTTTAAATGTACGAACGATGTTGTATTGTCTGCAAGAGAGGAGTTGCAAAATAACGAAGAAGAAGAATACGAAGAAGAGAAGAAGAAGATGGTAAACAAGAAGAAGAAGAAGAAGATGATGATGCAACTACCTGTGTCACATGACCTTGATTTAGTTCGACATTCCATAAAGCATAATTAAGGGTGAAATCAACGATACTGCATATATATATATATATATATATATATATATATATATATATATATATATATATATATAAATTTCGACAAATTTAATCATGAAATGAAGCTGAAAAAATATGTCACAACATTCTGTTCAAAACCCTTAATAAATATTAGCTTTAGTTTTAGACTGCTTCTTATCCTAACTCTCCCGGCCGTGACTGACTGACCCCCCCCCCTGAAAATCCTGACGGCCCCCCCCCCTTTTGCGAAAAATCCTGCGGGCGCCCATGCTGATGGTATCACCGCCCAAATTAGGTATTTTTTATTCTCAAGAAAATTTATATATATATATATATATATATATATATATATATATATATATATATATATATATATATAAGAATGCATGTGGCGATCGAATTCAAGTCTTGCATATTGTCATAGATTCTATTGTAACGATTATATTCCCCTCTACGTGCGACTTACATGAGGCTAGCATAATTAATTTTGAACGCCTTAACTTCAGGACTGATGGAACGAATACGATACTAGTTCATGAGTAAAACTAAAAACACCACTGCGTTTTTAAAAATAAAATCTAACAACCAAGAAATACTAAATTATTAAATTAAGCTCAATAGAAACTGTGAACGTAATTTGTAGTTTTGTATTCTAAGCCTGTAAAGCATTTACTTACTAATCCTACCAAACAAAAATATCAGAAAAATTTATATAGTAATGGATAATGGCAGTGGAGAGATTTATGGTAGGCTCGGTAGCAATATCTATGAGGGTATGAATTATGTAATGTGTGCATGATATTTATGGTGGTGTTTGCAGGAAATAAAATTTGGCGATATTATAGAAACAAATATAATAATTTGGAGTTTTTATTTTACAGTGCCATTTTGAGGACGTCATCGCCGAGCCTGACAGCACACACAGTTCTGACTGTGTATGGACAATGTCCTACGCTTGCTTCAACCTTTGGAAGAACTGCTGCTACAAGCTCTATGTTGCGGAATCTGTATTGCAGCACAATTGGGCTGTGAGTTCGCCTACATTTCTTTTATCCACATCTGGATGTACACGCTGAATTTCATGATTCTCAGTATCAAGTGTTGCGTGTAACCGTTCTGTGAAACTTGTGGCCTTCTATTCTCCGCCTTCAAGAAGGACTAAACATGATTTTCCCTGTCCACCAAGAGAAACACCAATCTGACGCAAAATATCCGCTTCTGTTGTTTTGTAATTCTATAAATATCTTACAGTTCCACGCTATGGTTTTAAAATTGGATTAATCGAGTACCGTTATCAATGTGAGAACATTTTTGGAATCATATTGACCTAATACAAAACATACTTTTTGGCACGTTTGCACGAATATTGCAGACAGTATCTGAGATAAACTACAACAAATTGCACGGAGTAATGGAACAAGTATGGTGTGACATACAACACCGTGACAATCTGATGTTCACTTTAGGTATAAATGCAATTGGATAAAATGTTATATTATATATATTTATTCTAAATAACTTTGTTGCTGTTGCAAAAATCTTTTTTAGTATAAAAATAGTAATAAACTTTCCTCGGAATCTTTCTACTAATTTTCCCTTGAAAAAAAATTTTTTTTAAAGGCTGTTGGCATGCATGGAATACAATGTAACATTTACGATAGTGAGTTTGCACAATCCTTGTTTAATTTGCATTAGTGAATAAAACAATGACGTTTTTGAAAAGATATCTCCACACCAAAGAAATCTTTCCTTGGGACATTTCCAGCCCAACCCACGTTCATTTAAATAACAAAATATTTCCTAATTTATTCTGTTACGTCTCTATGGTCTTAAAATTAAGCAACAGAAACGGTTGAAAGCAAACAAGTTTTGTAAAATTCAACAAATAATTTATTTCTCTAGAATACAAAATTTAAAATTTAAAAAGAACTTACAGTATTGTGAATTAAATCTCAAATTGTCCTAAACCTTCTATCACAAGTCCAAGAGTATAGAATATTCCTAATGAATTCTGGTGGTGTTCCAGTATTGAATGTGCTGATGTGCCAGTAGTCTCGAATGTGTTAATATGCCAACAGTCTAGATGTGTCACAATGATATATTCCAATATGTCCTTAAATGAATTCACAATGATCCCAAAATAGTGATTTACTCCAAAATATTGTGCAGTTTGTAATTCCAGTGAATAAATTAAGTATATTAAATCCATTCAACTAAACACAGTTAATTTGATTCCTTTAAAGACTGATTCCACTTTGGATGTTAAGGTAGGAATCAGTAAATCCAATATAATCAACCATAATAAAAAACCTAAGACACAATAAGAGAGCCAAGACAAGGGTCAAAAATTCATTGGCAGAAAATTCTAAGTTGTAAACAATCTTATATAGATCCCCATTACTCTGTCATCTTAATGGAAATTTCCATCAATGTAAAGAAAATTCTAAGGTCAGAATCCAATCTGCATGCAGAACTCCAATTTAGTGAACATGTTTATCCTACGTGACATTAGACATGTATGCCCAACTCCTCCTTCAATTATGAATAATGGTCAATCACACAATGCAAATTATATATATATATATATATATATATATATATATATATATATATATATATATATAATCATGAATAAAAGCCAAGATACAATACAGATTAAATATACACAACAATTCAAACAGTGTTTTATCTACCCATGCGTCATGCGTCAAATACGCAGAATTTTCCGATTTGACGCACATAAGTCGACGACGGTACGTAAATTGACGCACCCCAATGTTATGTTTTGCTGATTAACACAAAACAAAGGTTTGGTCTAAAAAATCGTCGCTGGTACGTACATTGACGCACCCAATTGTTATGTTTTGCTGATTAACACAAAATAAAGGTTTGGTCTCACTACTTCACTGGCTAGATTACAACTCGCTCAAACAGAGAAAACACTCGCACATCAGTTTCTTACGCTGATGTTATCATAATACATAGGATTACAACTGAGTGTGGAGCCTGGAGCTGACCTTATGTGACCTGTAACTGTCACATCATTTTGTAGCAACAGGATGTTAGAACCATAAATCACCACAAACAAGAAAGAGGCGAAAAATAAACATGTGATTTTACAGTGATTCTCACCAGAAACTATTATTTTATGCGCATCCTTGTCGCGCAAAGAAGCAACAATTTCCATTCCCTCAATTATATGCCTTGCGTTTTTCCAAGATACTATCAGCGTTCGAATGAAAATGGCGTCCAAGATAAAAAAAAAAAAACAAAACTTAAAATAGATCCGAAACCAACGAAATTATCATTTGGACCGCGTTTTTACAACCGACCGTCGATAATAGTATTGCTATCAAAGCAGTGGAGTCTTCATCATCTTAAGATGAGGTAACGGTTACATGTAAGATTAAACGTAATTTTGTGCAACAGTGGTTGAAAACATACAGCTGACTACGTTTTCAAAAAGAAGTTAAGTCGAGTGAAGAATGTGACATTGAAGACGCCTTTATGTTTTGCCATATATGTACAGAAGCTAAAATAAACCTCGATGACCAAATGTGCAAAAAAAACCCACAATAACTTTCATAACAGTACACTGGGAAGGCATGCTGGGTTGCCAGAAAACAAACTGTTGATTGAACTCCAAATACTATCCAAATTTGTGAATGACATTTTGTCCAAGTCTCAACATATCTTGATTCCGAGGTCACGTGCACTGCTTATTCCGCTCCACTCGGAAATGAACACAATTATGAAACCTAAAATTGTTTACTTTATGTACTCTTATAAATGACCACAAGCACATCTCTGGGTCTTTCTGCCTCTGAATTCAATCACTAAATATCAGTATATTTTCCCACCCAGCCGCCAGTCAAAGCCTTTGAACTTGCCGCCAAGCTATTGCATCGTGTTCTTTTGACGTACTCTTATAATGGCAACATGTACATCAGGAGGTCTTTCAGCCGCTTAATTTTGTCATTGTAAATATCAGCGCATTTTTCCATCCTGCCACCAGTCAAAGTCTTTGAACTTTCTGCCCAGTTATTGCGTCACGTTCTTTTGATGTACTCTTACAATGACAACATGTACATCAAGGGGTCTTTCAGCTGCTGAATACTGTAATTGTAAATATTAGCACAGCTAAGTGATCAATACATTTTCTCACTAAGCAGGTGGCTGAAGCAGGACTGGTAAGTCTTTGAATTTTGCCACCCACCTATTACATGTATACGGAGGACTCCCGCCTAAGTGATTTTCTGCGTCCCAGATAAAAAAAAATTGCCGTCCAAATACGCGTGATTAAGCGTTTCCGAGACCTCTGGAAGGTTCACAACACCAGGCAGATTTTAATGCAGTTTTACAAACAAGGCATAGCAGCGAAACTGCTACTTAAGCCAATGTGGCTGAGTGTAAAAGACATCCCTTTTTTAAAATACAAATCTCTTCTTAATTTAATACACGACTTAACAGCTAAAGAAATTGATGCCGTTCAGTATGACTTGGCTACTACCTGTTCAGAGGTACTGGAGAGCCTATCAAAACTTTGTTGAGGATAATCTTATACGTGACCTGCAAAATCCGTCATTTGTGACAGCAATGGCAGACGAAAGCCCTGACCTAGCCAACAATAAACGCCTTGTCATATATGCTCAGATTATTTCTGATGATATGAATCCATCAACAGGATTTTTAACAAATATAGAATGTTCAGATGCTTCTGGAAAAGGAATTGCCTTATTGGCTTTAGTCACATTATATAACTAATATTTTTGTTGTGTATTTAAACAAAATAATTATTTTTTAAAAACTACTTTAGACTGATCATCGGCTTGAATAGGACTCATAGGTTTGGATTTTGACTCACTGTTTTTGCCTTGATGAGTCAAATGACTTACATGAAGCCATTTGTAGATAAAACACTGTTCAAATATATGAATTTTTACCGACTTACTACATGGGCTAAAAGAAAGATAAGTTCAAAAGTTTGTGAAATCAAAACAGTAGTTTCTGAGATTGTTGGCTCAAAGTTATATATTTCAGCGTTACTGCAGATTTAGTTTAGGTAGAGGAAACATTTCTCACATGAAAACCTTCCATTTGCCATAGGCAATTAGGTAAGTATGTGCTAATCAAGTTTTATTAGCATCTTTGGAATGTGTACTTGGCAATGCGTTAGCGTTATAGTTCATGTTGCTACATGCGAGAGAGAGAGAGAGAGAGAGAGAGAGAGAGATTAATATATAATTAAACAGTCTCGCAGGGATACTAGCAAAAGATATGGTGATGTGGATATTAATTTTTCATATTTTTATATCAATTTTATCATTACACTTAATCTTTCTATAGACCTGTGGATTACTATACGCAATGGATGTTGAAGATTATGGCATCCCTAAAAGCTGTCAAAAGACAGTCTTGTGTAAATACATTCTTATGAAGATAAATGTCGAAACCTGTTGTTGCTTTGGGTTTAACGTCATTGTTCAGCAGATAATACGGCTGGTTATGCATGGCGACCAGTAGATTTGATGGAGGAACAACCTGGGAAAAACCATCGACCCACGTGGGCATTCTCACACACCCATGTTGGCCGAGATTGAGACTAGAACCAATGTGGACAGAGATGAGATGTCATTGATCTGTAAAGGTTCGCGTCTTAGACCACTCGGACACACGGGGACCCTCGAAATTTGTAGCAACTTGTCAGAACATTTATATCTAGTAAGAACGTTTTTATACCTGTTCAGAACATTTCATATCTAGTAAGAACGTTTTTATATCTGTTAAGAACATTTCATATCTAGAAAGAACGGTTTTATATCTGTTAAGAACATTTCATATCTAGTAAGAAATGCTTTTAAGCTTAGGAATCTAGTAAAAACCATTTCAAATATATACCGGATTTACGTCAGTCATAACAGTTTGAATAGTGATGCAAAATATATTCGTTCCTTTATATATATATATATATATACATATATATATATATATATATATATATATATATATATATATATATATATATATATATATATATATCTTACCAACAATCATCTCGTGTATATGTATGTATGTATGCATGTATGTATGTATGTATGTATGTGACAAATAGGCTCATTGAAACAAAGGAAGCGATCATTTTGAAAATCGAACTTGGCTAGGAATGTTTATGTGCTGACCGGCAATTGACCATTACATGAACACCGGTCAGTTTATATTGTTTACTTCACCGTAGTCGAGTACATTGACTTTAGTTATCTCGTCTTATTTAATCTAGATCAATGAAACGCACCCATTTAGTGTTGTCCTCGACAACAACCCTTATATGGATTTAAACGTTCAGACTGTTTCCAGGATGGAAAATTCAAGTCGGAAGCACATTGGCACGTGCAGTCAACATCGATGATAAGGCGTGACCTTTGGATGTGTGTGTGTGTGTGTGTGTGTGTGTGTGTGTGTGTGTGCATAAAGTCATGCTGATAAATGTGATATATACTCATGTGGCCTGCAGGCTTATACCTCAATAATAGATATATATTCCTTTACATATAATTCACTTGAAGTTTTATTTCTGAAATCACGAGTGTTGCATTTAACATTAATTCATCTATCAATAAAAAAACAAATCACAACAAATGCCTGTGTGTGTATATATATATATATATATATATATATATATATATATATATATATATATATATATATATATATTGATGTATACTGATTTTAGAGAATATACAAATTTTTGCATAATGTTCATACATTGTTTTTACCCCTTACTTTCCTTTTCTTTTATAACAGATCTTGTCCAGTAAATATGTGTGTGTGTGTGTGTGTGTGAGAGAGAGAGAGAGAGAGAGAGAGAGAGAGAGAGAGAGAGAGAGAGAGATTCGTCCAGAAATCTACTCATCGTCGTTCAGGAGAGTAAGTTTCTCGTCCACTGTCCTGCACAAGTGCACACACATTTTAACTTTTCTAGCTCTACAGAGAAGTTGAACCGAACGATGCCCTATCGTCATTTTATCAAAAATTATTTCAATCAATGAAATCGATATGCAGATATCGGTGACCGACAAAACAAAAAAGAAAAGAAATAAGCAATCATTCGCTAATATTCCGCCACAAGAAAGTTTACATTTTGTTTTCCTCCAGAAAGAAACTATCAATTTAGAGTCAGAAATATGCATATATTTAGATAAATATAACTTACACAATGGCGCCTTCCCCAAGCCAAGTCTAACAGTATTATACACATGGCTTTTGCTAGTGCAGCATATTTTTGTAGCAGCCAACTCGAGTGCGATACGACAACACTAAAATCAACAAAACAAAAGTGACTAGTGCACTAATGCAGCATAACATTTGGCATCAACTCACTCAAGTGAGGGATACTAAACAACACTAAAATAAAAAAATAAAAAAGATTAATGAAAATATTAGAACACTAGAGTAGTGAATACGAAAGAATAATTGTATAATAGTTCATATATTGTGTTTAAAAACTCTGATTTATAATTAAAAAAAAAAAACAACAATTCACGTTATTATTAAAATTGTCTTTCTTTTGGCCTAATGGACCATCAGTCCATTCATGGGACTCTTGTTTTTGTTTGAAATTATAAAATATTGTGGTCATTAATTTTTCAGAACTAAAAATAAACAGATAAGTGTTATCAATGACATTTTCACCGCTCCGGTGGCCTAGTGGTTAGAGCGTCCGCCTCGAATGCGAGAGGTCGTGGGTTCGATCTCCGGCCGAGTCATACCAAAGACTTATAAAAATGGTACTAACAGCTGCCTCGCTTGGCGCTCGGCATTATGAGGTTAATGTTAGGATTGGTCGACCTGGTGTCAGGATAATACGACTGGGTGGGACATGATACTACATGTCTTCGGCATGATGCCCCAGTGCTAGACATCACTATAAACTGTCACACTTCAGACATCGTAGCGGTATGACTGAAAAATTGTTAAAGCTATGTTAAAAATCCAAATCACACACACACACACACACACACACACACACACACACACATTTTTCATATACGTTTTTCCTTTGGCCGGTTCGTTAATTTTGTGTCCTCTTTCTTAACGGTGTTAAGCTGTTGACAGCATACTAGCGAATAAAAGATCATACCCCGTTTCTGTTTTGGATTCCACAACGTGCACTTCAGATGACAATCTTCCCTATAGGTGGCTTCACTGAGAATGTTGTCCAGAAAATAGCAATATCAGTCGGCTTGGAGAAAATTTCGAAGACAAAAGAATTATTATGTTAATTCACCAATGCTCATGAATGTGTGTGTTTTTGTGGATATTTGTTGTGTTTATGGATTTTTCTTGATTTCCAAAATTTTGTCGATTGAATGGTCGATTGCTACAAACCACATGTCCATATTTGGTCCACAATCCAAAGACACTCATGATCTTCCCACAATACACTTTTTTCATTTACACATAAATTTGCGCTGTTACAGAAATTCAATTTATATCCATTTGTTACAATTTAAACTTTCGTTTAAAAAAAAACTCTGAATATGCAATTTTATATCTGATTTACCTGATGTACCTATTTGTTCATGGTTTCTTGTAGAAATGTGATCCATCAACTTTGGATATAACAAGAGATTTAGAATGGTTGATGGTGGCAGGCCCGGCCCTACGATGTGTAGGGCCCAAGGCAGCATGCGGGACCCAAGGCAGCAAAAGCGATGAGCGGGGCCCCAAGCAAAAAACTTGCATTGCGGAGTTCATTTCCTGAAAGAGCGGGGCCCAAGGCGGTTGCCTCGTTCACCTTGCTTAAGGGTCGAGTCTGGATGGAGGAAATATGACGTGCATTTGATAATGAGATTTTTTGGATAAAGTGTTTAATTTAGTTTTTAATATTTGCTCGACTTCAAACAGTTTCTGGATATGTTCAAATACCGCGGTAATGGGCATGACGGGATAACTAGACGTTAAAGTATACTTTAACTACTTACACATAAGTTGCCAATTTTCTTGTACATTACATTTATGTAAGTTCCAATGAATGATTTCTCTGCCTTCCCCCCCCCCCCCAAAAAATATATAAAATTACCGTTTAAAGTATTCTTCGTTTCAGATGCATCAAGTTGATAACACCATCAAGGAAGTCTGTAGTTTTGCTCCTACACCCCCGCCTTGTATGGCTTATGTATGTTTTTCTTAACTTCGCTCGCTTGGATGGATAGTACATGATACGAAAATCTCACGATGGCACTTTGTGGACCCCGGCGATTGTTTATATAACGGAGATTCAGTGTAGCAGGTAGGAATTATATACTATTATATACAAAATAATTAGCCACCCGAACTCCCCCAGAAGAGAAAGAAAACAAACTCTGTTTTCAACTTCTTCCCAAAAACAGTCAAACACTGTATGAAAGGTGATTAATAACAGGCCCACTTGGAAGTCTTGTTTTTGGAAATATTACATGCCACCATTGGTGAGAAAAACATATTTGTTGTACATAAAGTCGTCTAAATATATTAAATAAACTATATTGGTAATAAGTATTTTCAATCTACTGTCAGTGACTTAAAAGAACTTACAGTATTGTGAATTATATCTCAAATACCCCTAAAACGTATATCACAAGTCCAAAAGTATTGAGTACCCCAATGAACTCCAGCGGTGTTCCGAATGAATTTCAATTTTTAATGTGCTCAAACTTCTGAAGAATAGAAAACAATTTTTCTTAGTAGGCGAATAAGTTTTGTACCCCCAATAATAGGAACAGATAGAGCCTTGAGTGAGAAAGAGAACCAAAATGTCTTCTTCAATATAGCCTAGATAAGGTAACTGATTCCCATCAGCACCATACACTAACAGTTCGTATAAGAAATACACTGTAAATCTGGTTTGTGCGGTAGCGATTGTAAAATTCCTGAGAAATAATAGCTATCATGGAACCATTTTCAATAAAGGTTGTGGTTTCTACGCTACAAATGTTTATTTGAACTTCATTTGTGCTATCAACCAATCAATCTTGAAGCGTGGACTTTTTTTATTGTTAACGGCGTTAGGGTATAAACGACCGTCACTAGATTTCCCTGACACATGGAATGTTACTCTTTTTGGATTTTGCTACCTTCCTATTTGATGGGTGTTGGAGAAACTACTGCGACCCCTGTAAGTGCTTCTAGATCCGTCACCATATGATGTGTTATTTGGTTCATTGTTCCCATGACCTTGACCTAAAACAAAATCTTTATACTATGAATTTTTCTATTGGGTCAGAAGCTTGTCTACCTTCGCCAAAGATTTCATTATCTCAAATTTATCAATGTCACGGACCAGTTGTTGCTACACAACCATACACCATAAAAGACTTCTTTTTGTCTACCTGTTCAAAATTCAAAATTCCCTAGAGAGTTCTTCGAAACAAAGTATAGTGTCGTATTTATGGCGAGTGGCATTTTTGTCCTTTAGTTCTCAAACCAGTCAAAATTTTTCTTCTTAGCATATAATTTGTGGTTGAGAGCTGAGTGTGATCCTTTTCAATTGACTTTTGTAGTATATTCTCTAGCCTGCAAACCAGGCAACAAGCTCGCCTTTCTTTTCTGCTGCTCTGCGTAAAATGTCTGCATGAATACGTCACTGTGATTGACATTGCCAAAACATCCCTCACGTTTTGCAAGAGTATCTGAGATTGAAGCGCTTTGTATGGTTTGTTCCACAGAAAAGGTCAGAAAATAATTGCATATAAGCAATTAATGACGAAATCGCATTCCTTGACATATAGAATTAATTAGAATTTGCTCTTTTCATTTATTCAGATTTGATGGACTTTTTAAAACCAAAAATAATACTTATTATATGTAAAGCTCAATATAATTAGTTTCCTCTTCCGCTAATTAAATTCTGTTCTTTTTTGGTTAAAGTTTTATGAAGTGTGTCAATAGGCTCTGAGTATTGTTTAAATACTAAACAAAAGGAGATATATTTTATCTTTGCTGTTCAGTTAAATAGCATACATTGTTTACTGTTATGACTTCTTTTTCCAAGATGTCAACTTTACTGCCAGGAGACTAGCCAAGTATAAGCATGCATATAGCGAGTTAGCATAATGCTGGCTATATGGCGCCAATTAGAACGTAAGTTCTAAAAATCTAGATACAAAATTGTGTTCCCTCCCCAAAACAAAAATAAATTAGGAAGATAAATCCTTCAACAAGAAGAAAAACAAGTAGCACAGCAACATAAAAGATAAAGCATAAAGACATGACAACCCTAATGGAATACATGAAATGAAATATAATGCAGAGTCAAGACCTACGATGTTTATGAGTGAGACGCGTTCTTAAGTGTTGAAAACACCATGTATTATATCAAATACATTTTTTACTCGGATCACATTACTCTTTCGTGGTTTCCTTTCGTTCTCCTGTCTGGATAATGGGTTGTATTTAAACTTCTAAAGAAAAAAAAAACTATGCTTTGTATGGTCACTTTCTTTTTATCAACTGACATGACTAAATAGACTTTTCTTCGACATTTTCTCAAATTTCCCCATCGATCTCTCAGAAGAAGTTTGCATATCTCCCATTGCAGTGGACTGCTAAGAAATCAAATCAACCGCAACAGTGTACATGTTTACTTTTAATTCACTATGTTTAGTTATTCAAATGGTTTAGCAGGAGAACTATGGTTCATATATGAGGTTTGCACCGTAAAAGGCAATTTCATATCTTTAAAGCTTCAACACTCCTCGTCCATTTTGAAAAATTTCTTTTTATACTTAAAGTTCCCTTTACTGTCAGCATACTTTAATGCCAAATTTAAAGAAATGATTGTAGGTATGCTAGTTAGCGAATGGAGTAATCTCCTATTATGCCAGACTTCGGTACTTCAGTAATGTATTGTGACCATTTTGAACCTTTAAGGACTTGCCACTTATACAAATTTTATGTGGAAATATTGCTTTTCCTGACAATAAATCTTCTAGTTTTGGGCATCCAATTCATGGTATTGTTTCAGCACAAATAATAATCTACTAGTGTTGTTTTGCCGTAAAGCACAAAACCAAACCAAAACTTCTGTAACGAGATAGATTAAGCCAGAAAGTAGACAAAAAATGCCAATAAATATTTGTCTCTGTCAGAAAATTCTGGCCGATGTACCCATTATTAGTACCTCAAATACGGCGAAACTCTGATAGAGATTATATCTATTTTGAACCTTGAAATTATTAGATATCTTTAAAAGCAAACAAACAAACCAAACTTTCAACAAATCTTCAATGTAAATTTTAGTGTTACATCCTACAAGAGACGAAAAGGGCGAATTTAAGTATATTTTAATCCAACTTGACTTAAGTGGCCAAGATGATGCTCTTTTTCTGTAAAATAACAACAATTTAATATTAGTCATTTTGTTTGCATTGCTGAAAAAAGAACTGAACAATAGCACATAAGACAAACTTTGATTATTTGAGAGATGGTGGCAGAAACATTACCGTTCTCTGATTGCTTCATACATTTAAATTACTATACAAAGGTTTAATCATTCTTGTTTTCGGCTGTCATCCTAATCGTCTGACTTGTAGAATTAAACAAAATAAAATAACTTGAGAACAAAAATTAGATAACAAGGCAGATGTTGTGCAAAAGGCCCAAATAATAATTTTGATTGCTGAACTAAATGATTATTTTCTGTCACCACATAAAAGTGTTGCCATGACATAAGCAATTTTTGTCACCAGGTTCAAGAACGGTCACAACAAAATGATAATTGTTGTTATTTATTCAACGGATGGTCGGCCTCAAATCAGTCAGAATACTTTTGATTTCCGCACCACTCTTTTGTATGTTATCCCAAAGAGCAGCAGAGGGGGTGAACCCTACAAGTTCGATAGAGGGCTCCGTTAGCAAAAATAAAGGTTCCCATAAAGGCTAAAAATAAGGTCAATAATCTCAAACCGAAGCCTCTAACCGAGAATATTTCCATGCAGGGGGAAATGGATCCAATTAGCTTTTTTGTTACTCGTTCGTTGACGTATTTTTTTTCAAATTTTAGTCGTGTTCGTTTTGTGTAGCTGCACACGCACTCGTTGTCGTTCACCCTGTCTGCTGCAGTAATTAAACCATTATTATATCAATAATGATCGGTGAAGCTCACTCAGCTAGACTAGCTCGAAAGCGACTAGAGGAAATCAATAAATATCTGCCCGTCCGTGATTCTGTCAAGCGGAAATTACAAGAACGCCAGGAATCATAAGTAAAATTTGCCGAAGAAACAAGACAACTATTTAAACCTGTTACAGAAACTTCTAAAGATATTGTTCCAACATTACAAAAAAACCGCTGCTGTAACTGAAAAAATAGCAGAGCGATCTAGAAAAAACAAAAACACTTTTACGAGAACTTCCAGCTGAGATATCTACTGCGATGCCAACCCGAGAAATACTTGCAGGTACTGACCAAGCTCGTGCTGAAATAGATGAAATAAAGGAACGTATACCAAAACAAGAACAAGAAGAAGCGCGGGAAAGAATTGCACTGACTGACAAATTTGCCGAGGGTGCTATTAAACACATCAAAAATCTTGAGAGCATGAGAAAATTATCTGTATTTGCCATCATGAGTTTTGATGAATGAAAAAAATTTTGAAACCCCGAGTACGCCGATGATGTTATAGGTCGTGAAGCCTGGTACAAATGGATATTTCGTATACACTACGGAGTTGATCAGGCTCGAGATAGTGAGTCAAGATATATTTCATTTAGTAATGAAATAGATAACTATTTTTCACAGTTACAAAAACAACAACAACAAAAACAAAAACAACCACAAAACAACAACAAAAACAACCACAACAACAACCACAAGTACAACAACAGCAAAAAAGATCAGCCAGTCCAATATTAAGTGAGGAAGAATACGAGGATGTCCCCGACGTAACTGGAAGTGGTATTGCTACTCCTGGTACAGGTATCAGGGGAAGTGGCCTTATTACTCCATGTCCCAATAATGTCCTTGCCGACGTGGACAGACTAGAAATTTTGATTGGCGGAAAACGAGCTGGTAATAATTCCCCAGAAATCATCAATGAGATAACACCGATTTATCAACGATTATTTACAGGTGGAATTATGGACATTAATGTTTACCGGGCTCTCATCGATGAAATCGTTGATGATTACCACAGTGATTAAACAGTTAGATACAGTAACTAAAATAAGATGATTATACATAATACTCAACGTGGACCGACCATGGTCAGGGTGATAAATTCGCGATTACCTACATATAGCGCGTACTACGGAGATGGACTTGGTGATGTTGTTCAGGGTCTATTCAGAAGGTGAGCCCCAAAAGCAATACCTATTGTAAAACAACTAGGCATGAAAGCAATTGACATTGTTCGTGAAAAAGGTATTGGTACTGTCGGTGATGTTGCCGGTAAAGCATTCTCAGCACTCGAAGAAAGATTAGCACGATTGATACGACGAAAACCTCAACCAGTAAAATTACCAAGCACTGAGGTCATGCCTGCAAATGTTAGTAAGATAATAAATCAAGCTGCAAATCAAAAACTAGCAGAGTTAGCTGGTGTACCCATGTCAGAGAAAGAAAAAAAATATAACCTCTAGTCTGATAGCAGAAAGTGGTAGTAGTAGTTAAATAGGCAGATCCTAAACCAAACCGAGAATTATCCTATAAAACTTTCTATTTTGTAATTTTATTAAGGAGTCATTTTCAGCTCAAAATAAGACTAAAAACATTTTATTGGAGTGGCCAGAAATTTTTTTTTCGATCTTGGAGAGGAGACCCCACCCCTCTACCAAAAATTGGAAAGATGATCCTAAACCAAAAACAGATTCTGGACCAGAACTCCAAGGGCCTGCTGGATTAACTTTTTTTGGTGATAAAATATTTTTTTTTTCAGTATAGTAATAGGCTGATCCTAAACTAAATGCGGATTCTAGATCAGAGACCCCCTCCCCCTACAAAAATTGGAAAGATGATCTACTACTGTTGCAACCATATTTTATGATAATTTTTTTTGTACCTGCGACTCTCATTGGTAGGATATCCGTTAACATACTGTCAATAATACGAAACTCGCGTATTAAATCGTCCATATCATATTTTACACCTCGCAAATAAGATCGTATCTGATCAAGTAATTTTTTGTTAGTGATACTTGCTGTTTTGCAAGAATTTTTTTTT
>JAECUM010024811.1:0-20922 GCA_016617855.1 Megalonaias nervosa | reverse complement strand
GGGCTTAACGCCATTCTTCAGCACATGATAGACTATACATGGCGGCCAGTATAACTGGTGGAGAAAGAACTGGGGAAAACCTCAGGAAGAACCAGACACACGGCACGCTACTGGCAAACTTTCTCATATACCCACATAGACACGTTTATGTACGTAAGCTAGCTTTTGGTCAGTTGTGTACATGGCAGAGGTCTTACAGCTGCTGTTCCCATTAATGTTTTAATAAGCTGTTGTACATGTAACTGCCAAGGAACTCCACCAACGCCAAGTGAAGTAGATTGCCACATTTACAGCGAGCGATTACCTGAGATCTATATTTTTTTATATTTGACATGTATGGTAGTATACGGTGTCTACAGTGTGCGTTCATAAAAAGCTCAGTCATGTCATGGGGTTTAATTCTTGAGTATCTGTGTTAGAACTTGTCCTGATGCCTTTCAAATGCAGCTGCCTTCTTTTGACTAGTAATCTCAGGTAAGGTTTAAATTTGAGCTTGCCGTGTGTAACGAATCGTTTGGAATAAAACTCGAAACTTTGATAGAATATTATTGCAATGTTCAGATAATGTGGACTGCCCACTTCGAATATCTATGACAGGTTCCCCTAATGTCTCAAAATTCGACCCAAAGTTTTCTAGAAAACTCCACAAAGAAGTTAGAATACAATTATTGCGACTGAAATGTCCATTTATTCTTTTTCTTACAAGCACGGAAATGTTCAATTTTGGGGTACTCTTTACATTTATGTATGAATCAGTAGACTTACTATATAAAATTTTGGTAATGGAAATATTATATTATTAACTTTGGTAGGAAATTAGTAATCGGTTGGGGTTTTTAAATGGGCGACTGCGTCAAATATAAACAGAGAATGTGGTCCTTACATTCGTATAATTGTCGGCAGGAAAGTTAAACTTAATGCTAGTGCATGATTCTCAACCAAACATTATTATAAAATCTATACACATTGCATATCATAAATTACAAAATAACCTTGATGACAAAAATCGCTAGATGAAAAAATGAATAATGTAAGAAAACAACAAAACATTAAGTGTGGTGTGTTTTAATTTTGTGCATTTATATTTCATTTGTATAAATGTCGTAGAGAAGCATCAATATTGCTTAACAGGATTTCTTTGTCACAAGGAGATAATGACTTTTAAGTTAGCGAAAACTAGGATTTAAAACTGTGGATAGCAAGTCTTAGATTTTCACGAAATCAGTTTTGTAAACTTATATATATATATATATATATATATATATATATATATATATATATATATATATATATATATATATATATATATATATATATATATATATATATATATATATATATATATATCTGTGTGTGTAGTGTGTGTGTGTGTGTGTGAGAGAGACTCCTAAGGCATGAGTTGACCTGGTCACCTCATCTTCGAGTCACGGGTCACAGTAGCGTGGCAATATGTTTTCTTTTGCCAATCAATCAGGCATGTCCTACATGTGATAATGTGCCAATCATCTGATGTTAGTGTTGTGATTGGCCTATCAATGAACTTGTGCGGGGAAACAAGAGAATCGTTTTATGCCATTCATTAACTGGATATCAGTCCCCATCCTTTCATCAATCTTTATTTCCTCTTTTCAGAGATAGTGATACAAACATAGGCAAATGGATACAAACATACGGAAATGGATACAAAAATAGGTAAATGGATACAAACAAACGGAAATGGATACAAATATAGGGAAAATGGATGAAAACATAGGTAAATGGCTACAAATTTAGGTAAATGAATACACACATAGGAAAACGGGTACAAACATATGGAAAAGAAATATGAAAATGCTTTAGTTATACATAATTAACATAGAAGAATATGATAGAAGTCTCTTAGAAGCGCAGCATCCCTTTGAGAATTTCCATTCTCATTATATTTATTGTAAAGTAAGGAGCATATCATGATTGATTTTGAACAGTAAATAATATTGTGTGTGTGTGTGTGTGTGTGTGTGTGTGTGTGTGTGTGATTTGGATTTTTAACATAGCTTTAACATTTTTTCAGTCATATCGCTACGTTGTATGCAGTGTGGCAGTTTATAGTAATGTCTAGCACTGAGGCGTAATGTCTCACCCAGGCCGACCAGTCCTAACCCTAACCTCTTAATGCTGAGCGCCCAGCGATGCAGCCGTTACTACCATTTTTATAAGTCTTTGGTATGACTCGGCCGGGGTTCGAACCCACGACCTCCCGCATCCAAAGCGGACGTTCTAACTACTTTGGTGACCGGGGCAGTCAATATTTAATATTTATGTCATAAATAGCGTAATCAGAGATACGACTATCATGTTTTCTACAGTTATATGTATTCTAAACGTTCATAATTTGAAAATGGATCTTATTATTAAGAAACTAATCCGTGAAATACAGATGCTGGGAAGGGCCCCTTAGTGGCCGAGTAGTCTAAAGCGCTACCGTTACGGATCATTGCTATCTGACCTTTGTCTGCGTGGGTTCGAGTCTCGGGTTCGGCCAGTGTGGGTATGTGAGAAAGCTTGTCAGTAATTTCTCGCGGGTCTGTGGTTCTTTCCGGGGTTTTCCCAGGTTCTTCCTCCACCATTTATACTGGCGGCCATATATAGCCTATCTTATGCTGAAAATGGCGTTAAACCCTACAACAACAACAACAACAACAAAAACAAAAACAGATGCAGGGAAACCTGAACCAGACATTATAAAATGTCTTAGTATTTCGGGCTCGTCTAAGCCGATGCCGTTGGGAAAATTTCCCACGCAGGAGATGTTGAATAAATTCCTGGTCTGATATGTTATGAAGGAACACACCAAGACGAATTAAAAAATTATTTTCAATATGTGTCCAAAACGTTTCCATTTGTCTCACGGTGCTTTGACAGTAAATAAATGCATGTATTATTAAATCTGTACAAGAATAGCTGCAGTGCTTACAAAGCTGTGTGATATTTAGTTGGAACAATGACTAGAACGTTGCAAGGGATGCAATTAACCGCAATTTTCTTGCTGTTTTTTGGGAGTTTGCCATAAAATTGAGGGTTTTATAGAAGTATGAACATTTATTGAATCCTTTGTAGGACATGTCAGTGTGGCTCAAGACCGTAAAGCACTCGTTTTCATACTTATGTATAGCATTTTTTATAATTTGTTTCCATTATATTGTTCCTGGAAATCTTTTGTCCCTAACAAAACTTTCAATAACTTTGTCAATACTATATTTGTGTACAATATTACATATATCGGGAATAATACTTTTCTGTACTGTAACATCATTTCTAGAAAGATATCGGTATAATCTAAATAGAAATATCCTTTTACATCTTACACTTTTGGAAGATTGCACAATTTACCAAAAATGATTTGTTTCCTTTTATCAATTTCTGATACAATTCTTGTTATACCCAGTAAACTTTAGTTCATTCCTGATCGCGAGGTTTGAGGAAATTCTTGTAGCATTTTGGTGCAATAAAGCTGAAATACATCGAGCTGTCTATAGTCATTATGTCCGATTTTCAAGCAAAGTTCACATCCATAAAGGGCTGATGCTATCACAATTGTTTTATACAAACTGACACATGTAAGCGGATTGATTCAAACTTCATTTGTGCCAGTCCCTACAAGAGAATAATAAAATAATTTTCTTCCTTTAGTATAAGATCCGTCTACTTTTGTCAAACATTTCATATTGGAGCTAACAGGAATTCCGATATGTTCGGTTTCATTTACAATAGGTATAGTATGGTTGCCTATTTTCCATTTAAACGTCTCCCATGTTGTTTGTCTATTCTGGCTTAAAACTATTACACCATGTTTATTAATGTTGAAGGTTAAGTTTCATTTCAGGGAGTATCTGTTACATGTATCAAGCATCTTTCATGATGATACAGAAATGTAGTTATCCATGTTTGCAAAGACAAAGTAACTTTGAGCACGAAAGGAGCTCGACTAATGTTTTCTATTTTGTATATTAGGTTTTTCGGGACTTTATGTGGTACATGGCATGTAGTACCAAAGTCCCGTTAATATGTGGTCTTTAGTTTGATGGAAGGAACATTGTTTGTGAATGTTATAGTGTTTTTCGTTGAAAGCGTCTGCTTCTTAAGATCCTTAAAAATAAAGTGTGAATAACGACCTCAAGTCAAACAGGTGTATAACACTAGGCATTATGTGTTTTCGTTATCTGTCTTCATATTAACTTAAGAACTAGGTTGTGGAAATCCTTTCCCGTCATTGGCCTTTATTAGAATTTGGGTTTGTTATAATAAGTGTTTTATAGTGGCAGCAGTAGGATACAAAATAAATTTGTGATATTTTCTTGACCTTTTTCATTGTTTTCAAGCTGGCCGCTTTATTTCGAATGCAAGTCATGCTGTGTTACATGGTAGATGGAGGGAGTGCGAAATTCTAATTGGAATTTTATTGGTTGATAAAATAATAAAACATCATCAGACAAAGATTACATGTTGTATAAGCAATATTTATTTATTCTTGTTCTAGCATCCATTTAAAGGTAGGCAGATACAGTCCTCTTTGGGTAAAATCTACTACACTGCCAACACTGGGACTCAACTTAGGAAATGAAATGCGTACACGTTTTTGTGTCAGGCAACAAGCTGAACTGTATGTGAACAAAATGAATCATGATTGATATTTTATATTATAAACTTCAATGGGCGAATTAAAGAGATAATAATGATTTGTAATGAATCTCTTCCAATTTAGGATTCATGAATTTATAGTTTATTGCACTGGACTGAAGCAACAAAAGAAGAAAAAGGAAGAAAAAAAAAAGAAACCTTACAATAGAATGATTTTGTTTCCTACTAACCCCTGATTTGGATGGAGCTTGATGACCGCTTTCTGTCGCTTTCCAATCCTTGGAGTAATGACAAAATTCCCTAACGTAGTATGGATTCATCATAAATTTATCGTCTGACTATTATAAAGAGAGATCATTTATAAGAATTATGATCGATAAAATTAGTGATGTTCAGTTCGCTGTGATTTATACTCCATCTGTATTACCTGACTTATAAATAACTTAATATGTATAAATGGTACGTGTCACAGTGATTTTAGACAGCAATAATGGCCTAAACTTCATCGGTAAGAAAAACGCAAGTAGTAAATTGTGTCAAATGTTGCAAATACGGGGGAAAATGTCCGTCGATCATATGAAAAAGAGATATAAAGCGTACGAGAGATGTAAAGAATGCGCTATTCGATTCCATGAACACGAAATACAATGGATGAAATACAAATGTGAGGGAAACTAATCAGAGAGCAGGTACTTGTGAATGTGGAAAACTATAAGAAGGGGATCGAAATACAAACATAATAAAATTAAATTTTCTTCCTAATTTGTCATGTCTACAATCGTTGAATCACCAACACAAGAAACAGAAAAAGGAAAGTGCAACCATGTTTTATCGATTTTCAACCTTAGACTGACAGCATCAAGTGTACATATTAATTCTCTTTCATGCAAGACATATAATTAATCGTGAAATTAAGGATATATGACTGGTTTTATCTAACGTAAGCAAAAACTCCATGACAAAGTACTTTTGCAAAACGATTTTACATCATTTTAACACATTAATAACACTATCAACACTAAAGATTATGTAATTAAATCGATAGCTCAGTAGACTTAATTGCAGAAAAATCCTATGTTGTATAATTCCTAAAATTACGGTCAGCAACAAAAGTCACACTATATTGCATATTGTGATTTTGAGAATATCATTGAAGCAATGAATACATGCAGAACATAAACATAATAGACATACAGCAGCCACGCGTATAATATAGTGTTTGTCTTTCCATGAAACATGCCTCTAAAACAAACGTTTTGAATCAGGAAAACAAAGAGGAAGAGCTCACAGAATGAAGGAGGAACACAAAACAATGAGATGCTCAAATAGAATTTGTAAAACATTACAGAAAATGTGTAACAAACTTAAACGTAATATAATACTACAATGACATTTTCCAAAGAGTAGAAAGAAGAAAATGATTTTAATTCCACCAAGACATTATACACCAGTTTGATTAAATGAGGGATCTTTGACATCATAACGGATATCAGACGGACACCAATGCAAGGTCACGTTGTTTGTTTTGATCGTTGGATTCCAAAAACAGATTCCAGGCTTCACTCTTATGAAAGTTTTAACACAAAGGGGCTTACGGAATATATTGTTTCATGTGTCAAATCTCAATGACACAAAATGCAACGCTTTACAAGATAGGTTATTTGACGTAATTGGACTGGGAATTTCAAATGTCATCGGAATATAAACCTTAATTTGTGTTCGCTAGATTTGTTATAGGTGGATTTTGACTTTACTCAGATCGGGTACTGTATATAATAAGTGCAATTTGAATCACAAACTTTTAAAGAACATACCACTGTTATCACTAATTTGTCCGTCTACGATTCTCGTTTGGTTGTCCAGACATTCTTAGAAAATGACCGTGATCAAGAAGTGATAATAGTACTAAATATTGATGAAAAATACATTTCATTTGATAACGATCTTGGAGTAGATATATTTGGAAAAAGGGTGTTGTAAGGAGGATGGGATCAGAACATAATAGAAGCTGTAAAACATTTTGAACAATGAAACTCAAATATTTCAGGAAAGACATTGATCCATACAACAAGGACTTTATAATGATTTGGGGAAGCACAATAAAAAAACAAACTATTAAGACTTTTTTTATCACGTCTTCGTGGTAAGGATAACAGAGGAAGATTTACGCTATGGCCAAATTATCTTGGGACATTTTAAATTTTAAAATTGTTTTGGTGACATGCATGACTATCTGGCGAAGCAAGATACTTTATTGCTCCGTGACATCTATGACAAGAGCTTGGAATGTCTGCATGAATATTACAAACTAGATCAAGAACACTATTACAATGTGGATAGCTTATGATGCGAGTTTGAATCAGAACTGCTTAGAGACTAAGATATGTCCCAGATAATATAATGTGGAAGTACATAGGTGTCTAATACTGAGTCGTGTTAATCGACCGAAAACCGTGATTGAAAGTAAACTGAATACCACTTTGAGACAAAATTAAGCAGTTTTAAAGTCACGAAAACGTATGTTCGGAAGTCAGATGAAAACGTATTGTACCAATATGTGCTGATGAAAAACTTTTCTCAGATACAAAACAGATTCACGAAAGGATACCAATCATAGATACATATTAGTGTGATTTTGTTTGAAGAGCAAGAAATCAAATTATCAAACCTCATTTCTGGGGGATTTAAATCGTTAACGCTAAATTTGTGTCATAGTTATGATTTCCATTAGAACAAGCTCTAGATATTATATGGTGATATCATTAGGTTGTAAATGATTGATAAAGATTCATTCTATATTCATGCAGAGACAAATACCTTATACAGTGATATCAAGGACGAAATCCAGATTTTAAGACACAAACGGTTACAATAAAAGTTGGTGTCCCTCAAAAGAAATAAGAAATTTCTGAATCTTTTCGAAAATGAATTATGTGTCATGCCTATTGGCGAATTTGGAAGCCTTAGAAGCAAACTACAATCGTTTAGAACTGAGCTTGATTCTAAAAAGGCCTGTAAATGAACACAGAAATGAGAGATCCAAAGGAATGTAAAATTTAACATGTACAAATAGTCTTTTTTAACAACTCTTGAAATCACGACATGACAAATTTCATGAAATTATACAACGATAACATGTGTACAAAATTACAGTAAATAAGGTTGCATTATGTTATTATGTCGACCGCATGCGGTTTTGTTTAAATCAACACCTTTCCATATATAATGCAGTGTAATATGAGTTATATTCCAACCCCAATTATTAATTGTATTATTTTTTTTATCTTTTAAACTATCTCTTCTGTCATCACAACTGAAACGAAATAGGTTTCCTCGAAAACATGCTCAGTCGACGACTTGTATCTTACGCTGAAAAGCTGGATATTAGCACACAGATTATGACTGAGTTCGATTTCAGCAATATCACCAATATAGATATTCCGCAACGTCTACCAATGAATGCTTTTTGGAGTATTAGGTGCCTTGTTCCTTACGTCCTCTATGTTGGCACAATCGTCTGTAAGAAACAAAAGACATATTAGTAAGTACTTATAAGTAAATCAAAGCATTTGTCCAGTTTATCACCAGAAATCTTTAGCACACATTTTCTGATGCAAGTCTTGTCGAACTTAAAAGTTGTACAGATCGTAACATCACAGTGAAAATACCTCCATTATATTTCCATCAGATCTAGTGCAAACTGTTTGTCTCCTCAGTTTGTAGCCACATGTAAGTTTTCCATCAGGCAGATGCATCATTTACATATTTGATAAAATCTATGTGTTGGTTAAAAAGCTTGTTAACTCGTTGGAGTAATAGAGATATCAGAATTTAATTTGCACGTTTTAGTAGCGATGTAGAAAGAACTTGTTTTCATATTAATTGATTTTGTTTTAAGTTATGATCGTTCTTAACGAAGAAGGGTTTTTCCGTGAATCGGAAGCATCTTGTTTATAACGAAGAATGGTTTTACCGTGAATTGGAAGCATCTTGTTTATAAACAAAGAATGGTTTTAACGGGAATCGGAAGCATCTTGTTTTAAAAGGAAGGGATAGTTTATGGTTTGATCCTCATATCTTATTTTTACAAAATTTGCATTTGACTTAACGCCTCTACCACCATACCACCATTCTAACTGTTTACGCAGTACCTCTTATTGTTCGGTACAGTATTTCGTACAACAATCTACATTTATTTATGTTATTGTTTTGTTTAAGTGCATTACAAATGTAGTGCAAATTAACACCGGAGTTTGTTATGTGATTCCTTCCCAATGCATTGTGTAATATTCATCATTAAATGAACTGGGTATTGTTTGGATATTTGATTATGTTTCTCAGTTGTAACGATTTATTCTTGACTTTGACATTTTAGATACAATTTACCTTCCTTCTTCTTCCGGTTTTTTAATATGGGTGCTTTAGGAAAAGATGGCCATGACTGCACATGTTTACATCCGGGTCTCCGCTAGAGGTACAATCTGTTTAGTCAAGCTAGAGAAGCAGTATTTATTCATTGCAATATACACGATGGTGCATCAATCATGTGCAATAGGAGCATGTCCATAATAATCAAGCAGACAATTTGGAGGTGTTAGCTTTAATATTTAGTTTTTATTCTAATGAAGGGTAAAAAAAAAAAAAACGTTCAAAAGGAAGATCATATCCACACGCGCAATTGGAGCAGGCAATAACAATATGAGAATGTGGATTAAATAAATTTGCGGACGATTATTTGGAAATTGGCAATGAAATTGAATGGAAATTTATTGCCGGATGCCAGCTTCTTTGTAGGAACGAAAATGAATCTTCTCGGACTCCTGCCTCAGCCCTTAAACCGTGAAACCAGCAAACAGATTTCAAATCACCTTATAGCTTACAAACGAATCTGACAAATCTTAAAAAACTCTTTCTAAATTACCAGTGAAACTGGTAAGTTGAAACAAATTACATTATATTTATATTCTTCATATTTATTTTTCCATATATTATTGACTACAATATAGCAATACATACGCACTCAGATTTGACAAGGTACCTATACTTAGGGACCAACTATTCAATGTTCAGTCGAAGACATTGTTTTTTTTCCTTTACCTCAAGATAATAAAATCCAACAAAATGTGACGGTTTCAGACTTTTACAAATCAAATCAAGAATACCTTTTCTCGAACTATTTGAGAGCCTCATTTTTCCCTGAAAACGTACCCTAGAGCCCTCGGAAAAGTAAATGGTCGGTCCCTTCATCACCATCATCATTATCATCGTCATCGTCAATCCCTTAACTTAAGTGGTCGTTGGGGCGCCACAGTTAACTTCACAACCAATTCTCTCCATCTTTCCATGTTCTCTACTGCCCTTTGTGAATATCCGTCTCCCATTCCTGTTGACTTCCCATCTCTTTTTCTGTCTGCCCCTTCTTCTGCACCCTCGCACCGTACCTTGCAAGATTGATTTTGCCAATCCAGATGATCCTGAGACATGACCGTACCACTTCAGTTTGCTCTTTTTTTACTGCGGTCAAGAGTCTTCATAGGATCCGATGGCTCGTTGGATCCTGTTGTGGACTTCTTCGTTGGTTACATGGTCAATGTATGAAATGCCCAAGAGCTTGCGGTAGCATCTCATTTCGAAGGGTTGAATCCTTCTTTGTAGATCTGATGTGAGCGTCCATGCTTCACAAGCATACAGAACGATGGATATGACAATCGAGCGCATCAGCCTTATTTCGGAACCAAAAGCAATATTGGTATCTTTCCATATTGGTCTCAACCTTGTTATTGCTGCTGTTGTCTGGGCAATCCTGCAAAGTAGTTCTGGTTTGCAGCCGTCATCTGTGATAATTGATCCCAAGTACTTGCAGCTTGTGACTCTTTCCAGCTTCTGTCCACTGATCCTTATTTCTGCACTGATGCCATTGGTGTTGTTTGTCATCAGTTTAATCTCCATACCGTATGCTGTGGAGGTTGTGTCAAGGGGCTCAACAACGTCAGCAAGGTCGGTCCCTTTCATTACTCATATATATTCTGCTTCAGCAGCATCATGTTTATGATGGTATGACGAAGGCAATAATGATGATGATATAAAAATCTCATTAATTATGTTGTACCAATTCACTCTGTCCATTCGTTCTTCAATACTTTAGCACCGTCATTTTTATTCTCTGCTATGTTGATTGTTGACTTGAACCTTTTGGGGGATAACCGGAGATCGTCACGTCATCCTTTCATAAAGCGCCCGTTGTCAAGACAAGTATTTTCATTTTATAAATTCTTGTTCGCTTGCACCATTAGTCTGTCATCTATCACACGAAGCAAACATTCGACTACTTTAGTATTCAGTGTTAGAACAGCAGTTGATATTTAATTTCATTTGAATAAATAAGCATACATCATCACATTGACAGACATTTTACCTGGGTATCGAAAACAATTTTCCGAGCATCTGAATTTTCTTCTGCGTTCATTTTGTAGATTTACACTTTTATTAACATCGACTAATTTATAACCGTCACCATGAAATTTAGTCATTGAATCTAAAGTAATCGTATCACACTGGAGACATGTAAGTTTCAGTTTTAGTACTGGTTGTCACCTTCGATAACTTCCGCGGCCTTGCCAGTGTAACAATAAATCTCGTGAGGAAGAATCAAGAAATGCAACGGCCTGTTGTGTCTGTGTCTGGAAGTCAAGAATTGTTCTAAATTTCTCGTATAATGCAAACTGAATAGAAACCAGTCTTTTGCCAAATATCCGCGCCTGGTCTGTCTCAGTTTATTATTCACTGTGTCTTTCCCGATTTGTTTTTAAAATTACTATGGTCACAAATACGTACAGGTAATGAAAATTGTTTGGGCATTGAGTTGGAAAAGAAAATCGCTATCACATAAAAATAATTACCCAGAATTTCTCCAAAATTATTAACCACTGAATTGTAAGTATGTTCTTTTACCTTTACATCGAATCATGTGAAATTATCTAGGCCGAATTATGACATTGAGTTTCAACTTAGGCATTGCCACTTGTACGAATTGTTCAGACATAATGTTAACGTACGGGTGTGTAATACTACGATATGTCGGATTAAGATGTTTAATACCATTTGGGAACAATATATATGTCCCAGCCAAATATCGTCATGCATAATTAAGCTAAATATTTGAAAGGAGAATCGATATGTTATTTTTGTTTATATTAACAACAATATGAATTGAGAAATTTCTATTAAAGTCAGTGATAACACATTATGTGTGCATGAAACAAACAGAAATAAAGAAAGAATATAACAGGAACATACAAGTAAAGCCTTTGCATTTAAAGCACAATAAAAGCTACGACTGGAACTATACCAAAAGACAGTAATATTATTTTCTAAAGTCACTTTTATAGCAAAAGCTGGACAAATTGTTTCATACGTGACTAATTGTATAAATTTGACAATTCTAGCCTGAGTTTTCCCGTTGATAACAATTGTTTAAAAGAGGTGAATATATAAAAATAGAAAAGAAAAAAGTTAATACCCTATTTCAAAGAATAACTTAGGCCAGCTCTCGCAACCATAAGTATCAATACGAATTAATGATTGTTTATTTTCTGACGACTATAGTTTAAATTATCTAAAATTGCGATTCTATCCCCACATTGGTTTTCGAATTGCGGCTTCAAGCGCACGATTCTGATCTATAGCAGCGTGTGCCCTAGCAATATTGCTAAAAAGCTGCAAGCATCTTAACCTGATGGTATCTGTGTCCGCAGATTGCGTTGTTCCGTCTCTCGTCTCTGCATTCGTGATATGTTGGGTGCGCTTGATTCGTAGGATGTTGTATAGGCATCATTGGTCAAAGGCGTTAAGATTTTAAGTCATAGCCTCTTTAAGCAACGATGTGTCCGCACTTTACAGCAATACATGTAGAATGTATGCCCAATACAGCCCGATCTTTGCAACAATAGTCTCTTTGCGAGTCAGATGTATATATGGTTTTCATGCAGCCATGACTGTTTTCGATGTGGCGCATGGTCTCCGCTTCGTGCTTTCTTGGATTTAAAGTGATCAGCCTAGACACATAAGGAATCCAACCTCATGTCCTTGTTGTGTGTTGCTACAGACGTAATGGCATGTGGATTGGTCGTTTATACTTTGGCCTTACTATAATTGATCTCTAGGCCAAAAGTATCACTTCCAGGCTGAGCGGTATTAGCTGTAGGAAATCAAGCAGTAGAATTACATCATTAGCATAAAAAGTTTGGTCTTTTATGGTTGTACTGAGATATCCCTTCTGTACCGCTCGTTCAGGCCGATAGTACATCCGTATTTGACGCCACTGGTGATGTAAAAAGCATCGCGATTATTCACCTTCGACTCGAACGCAAGCTGATGGTGTTAGTATAAGGGACTTTCATTAGGTTGATAACCTTATCAGGGAGTCCTACGCTATTTAGTCGAAGACAGAGAGCGGATGGGTCGACAGAGTCAAATGCAGGTTTTAGGTCAAGGTGAGATATCCATCATGGTTGTGTGAATTCTTTACGAGTTCGCACCAATGTGTTGAGCGTATAAATGCGGTCATTAGTTGACCTTGGTATAAAATCACTCTCTTCCTGTATTCACTGTTCCAATAAACGGTTTTTCATTCTGGTTAGCTGGATAGAAGCAAACGCCTTTCGCTCAAAGAAAGGTAGATAGAAAAGTAATACTGTGATAATTACTGCAGTCCTGCTTACTGCACTTTTCTTTGTACAAGAGCAGGATAATACCCTTTTCCAATCATCATTGTTTATGATGCCACAGGTCCCGACTGCTTTCCAATTTTCAATTTCTTAAGTGCTGTAACTACCATGAGGTCAACGTTGGTGGCCCAACAGTTATACTCTGGATTGGTGGTTTCTTCATGCTGTTGGAAATATGTGGCCTGTTAAGCATCTGGCAATAGTGTTATCTCCTTCAATCTAGCTTCTGCTTTACTTCAAATACAATATTTCACACCGGGTCCTCAAAAGGGCTGGGTGATAATCCATAAAACGGCCTGCACAGGTAACTGAAATTGAGAAATGTGTAAATGTTAGAACCTCTGGCTAAGGTCTCCTCTGCTTCTGTATCTTTGCTATCAGTCCGATTTTGCTTATCCATTTGTAGATGTTTCTTACGGAACTCGTTAAGATTGCGATAGGCTATTAAATCACTTTGTGGTTTGGCAGATCTTCTAAACTCAGTGACTTAAGTGTTTCGTTTGAAATCCAGTTTTCGTTAAGACTCTCTGATCCAACTGAAGTTTGGTGGTGTCGTTCATTTCATCGCTTAACACTCTCAGAAAGCGCTGCAATGCGGTTTATGAATTCGACTGCGAAGCCATGAGCCACGAGCTACGTAATGATCTTTCAGTTTAGTAGTGTCATATCTCGCGGATTTTGAGGCGTTCTTTTGGCCGCATTTCAGTTTTGTCAACATGGCAGCAAAGACTGACTGGTAGTCAAAGTCGAATTCAAACAAGCAGAAGACCTGGCATTTTGAGTTTGCCTTCCATTTGTCGCTCACACAGAAGTGATAAATTTCCTTGCAAGTCCGAACTTCGTTTGAAATCCATGAATTACGACGGATGCCTGGTAGACTGAACTGCGAGTCACAATTCATCAATCTGATCCCAGGACAGAATTCGGTAATCCGCTCCAAGATGGTCCGACCATATTGTGTCAGAAACCCCATTAAAGATCCAAAGGCACACGACAAGGCTGCTTCTCTTTCTCCATGTCAGGGGCTTCGATAGTTGGAGCACACACCAGGATCACCGTCATGCTCCATATTTATTATTAAAAGTGGCCCATATTATGCGGTCTTTGACTGGCTTCCATACACACATAGCCTACTGCGCTTTGCAAGATCGCCATGGCAACCCGGGCGCGTCTTCTTTGGGCGTGGTTTCATCCTGGCTACAGAAACTTGCACATTCCTGCGGCCAGCTAGCCCGAATCCGACCAATTCACGTCCTGCAGACCTATTTTGCCATGTTGATGCGTTCCAGTTCCATTGCAAGCAATCTAGCATTGCCACATTGAATGGCCACGTACGAATAGAGTGCCTGAGGTTGAGTGTTGCTTTCACAGTTTTCACTGTTGTCAATGTAGCCCACTTATCTCGGTGTTGTTTGACCGCGCGATGAGCGAGGCGGGATGATTTTATTTTTGGCGGCACTCATGTATATATTCCTTTAGCTGATCCTGTTCCTCCAGTAGCAAGTCAGAAAAATGCAGGGAAGGCAATGACTGGTTTGACATTAATTACACATCCCACCCTGTCGACGTACTTCCTCGTCTAGCAATCCTCGGCCTCAAGTTCTTGTCTCACCGAAGCTGTTGTGGACCTTACGAAAGCTTTGTTATCCGACCTTTACTGGGATCATGAATGACCTTCAACGCTATCAAAACAGCTAGGGGGATGGCACCAGAGTAACTACCACCACCAAGCAGTCCCTTACTTGGTTGTAGTCCGTCATTAAATCACTACCTTTCTGTCACCAACATAAATAAACTTCATAACACACCAAGACACCAAATACATTGTAAACGCATCACTATCAAACTTTGCTTACCTTTTCTAATCGCACATATAACAGTCCTTTGTGAATCAATGAAAAAGTCAACTATAAGTATATGTGACTTATGGGAACTAGCGATTTACGACCTGCTGTAAATCAACTGCGAGTGCTTTCTGTTGTACTGGAAAGCTTCATTGTGTTGTACTGGAAAGCTTCAGTATATTTTTGTGTATTTTATACAGTGAATCAGTAATGTTCACCTGTGCAAATCTGATTACATTTTTACATAACGATTGTTTTATAAACAGTTAGTACTCGGCTACTTTTCAGATACATTTCTGTGTAATGATCATTACGAAATGTCTGTGTAATGACTCTTTCTCGGGTATTGATTTCTATGTAATGACCTTTACATAGTGATACATTTCTGTGTCATGACCATTACTAGATTTATGCGTAATGACTCTTACTTGGGAATACATTTCTGTACAACGACCATTACTTGGGGAAACATTTCTGTGCAATGACCCTTACTGAATTTCTCCGTATTGACCCTTACTTGGGGATACATTTCTGTGTAACCACCCTTACTTAGGGATACATTTTTCTGCAATGACTATTACATCTGGATACATTTTTGTGTAACGACCCTTACTAAATTTCTGTGTAACGACCCTTACTTAGGGATACATTTCTGCGTGACTACTCATTCTTGGGGATACATATCTGAGGATAGATTTCTGTAAAAGATTGAATTATACAACATTTCACAAGCGACCATATTTGATTACCTTTTAATTTACTTCTAGATTGTCTCGTTTTTATTTCTTCATTAAACATAACATTACAGGGCACAGAGGGGGAATGAACCACAAATTAACATCTCTTATTGTGTCGATCGGTAGCGTGCTTAAAAATTTATTTTAATAATGAAAATAATTCATTTTTCAGTAAATAAATTTGTACGTAACAATTACTGACCCACGCTGCATTCTTCATCCATGGAATAGTTCCAAAAATCATAGTTATCTTTGTTGATTAAGCATATTTATGAAAGAAAACACTACGTGAACCCTTCTAAATGCTTTTCATTTTCATCACCTAAGCAGACTGTTTTGAGCAAACTGAAGTTACCTTCAGGTCAGAGGACAATGACATACCCTTGTTTCCCAAATTAAAATGTAAACCCATGGCGACTAATCATTCTAGAAATGTGATGGACCGCGTAGAGAAAGCGACCAAAAGTGACGAATTGTACTGTTTGAAAAGTAGTACCAGAAGTGATTTCAGCTGACCAGTTAGCGTAGTTATATTTCTACAAGACTGCGGATGCATACAGCTGTTATGTGCTGCGCACTGACAGCAATATGGTTCATGTATTAGTCTTTGTAGTAATGTCGGTCAACAACTGTCGAGATTTATATCGTTGATTGATATGAAAGGAACAGGACTTGTATAGTTGTTTACAGTTAGAACGTTTTATAATAACTAAAACAAAGTATTTTTATTTCTGAATATGTAACAAAGTACAAGTTAAATGCATTTAGAAAAGGGATTTAATCTGAGTTGGAATTTTATTAGAAAGGTAAAAACAATTATTAAACTTTCGTTGGTTCTCCCATTCTGGTTGTGTTTCTAAA
The DNA here is from genome assembly GCA_016617855.1 of Megalonaias nervosa. Lineage (NCBI taxonomy): Eukaryota > Metazoa > Mollusca > Bivalvia > Unionida > Unionidae > Megalonaias > Megalonaias nervosa. Next base: position 4,137 of record JAECUM010024811.1, on the reverse strand, counting down.
CAGCAAAGATCAAGGATTTGTTATACGTTTACAGTGTTTACCTTCTTCAAGAGACTGAATATCAATGACAGAATGAAATATGAATCCTTCTCTTCTACATAGGCTACTTTTGCAGTGTTTCCAATTACGGCGCAAATAGCCTACTCGTTCATGTTAACAAAAGAAAACGAAAGCGACGACAGCCACTTCTCTAGTGTTCCAGTTCTGATTCGCTGCACTTACTTGATCGCTACATGAGAGGCGTGAAAAACGGAACAGAAAACCATTTTAACGTTGCGACATTGTGACGTTTTATTATATCGTTCTGACATTTATTATAGTTTTTGTTTGCATTAATCATCCACGCTCGTCAAATATATTGTTTCTATAGCAAAGCGGGCTGGAAAGCATGCACTGGATGAAGCTATTCATATTAACTTTCAGCTTTCCGCTACTGAAATGATTCAGATCACTACAGTTAGTCTGGAACGGTTGCATTTGTCAAGCACGGACAAAAGAGACTGCAACAAAGCTTCATAATAAAACGCTTGTAGCCAACTAGAGTTTCGATGATTGAACGGGTGGTGATGGGTGGGGGAAATAAATTTCAGATTATTATCTTATGAACTTTTTAGAGGTCTTCAGTAGCCTCCTAGTGTATGACAGTTTTGTCCACATAATTATGCCATGTATAAAGAGAACTGTATTGCAATGGGAGATGGAGGTAATTATGCGTATTTGTGCCCTAAAATCGTGATTCTTTGTCAACAGTCTGCAATAAACTGCGTATGTGAAAATTAGAACTCCTTTATGCATTTTACATTATATGAACGGCTCTCCCTGAGAAAATCGAGTTCAAGACACATTACTTATTGGTTCGAACAAGAAATCTAAAGCAATGTCGCAGCAAAAACAGATGTGTGAACCACACAGACAAGATGAATGCTTTCTTTGAAGACAAAATCCTAACTTGTTTTTCGATAATAAAAGGGGTACGGGCAAGAAGCTGTTCTTTCCTCTCTTTTCTTTATAAATTAATGGATAAATGTGGAATGTCCATAACAAAAGAATTTAACTCAGTGCCCCTGATGGTCGATTTTAATCAGATCGTGGATAGATTTTTTTAAAATAAAAATGACACTATGGTTTCATAAACGTTTAATTTGATTGACTGTATTTAGAGCGTGACAAGATAATAGTATCGTTAATGATCAGCTTGATAGTAGTTAAACATTTACCTACTAATATATCATTCAAGAAAAATTGAAAAAGTGAAACGGATCAAATGATAGAAGTCTGAAGGCTATTTTGATTAAAATCAAACTAGCGTGAAGTTTGAAAATAATAATGATGAACGTCTATCCGTCCAAGCATAAAATAATCACAGAAGTTTTCAATGCAAGTATCATTATATTACTGCGATATCAACATACAGATGTCTTGCATCCTGTACTTCTTCCTACTTGATGAGTGAAGAAAAAATAATTTTTTTGAAGGTGTCTAAAGTGTCAAGCTTACTATCACCATCACCATAATCACCATCGTCGTCGTTGTCATCACCATCGTTATTAACAAGTAAAAATATGATATTATCGTACTGATAGTGACGATCATATAACTACGGTTACTTGAAACCAAAACAAATAGCAATTGTTAGTGGCGATAAGTTATATGCTCCATTCATCTTGTCAGTCGGAGTGTGAAAAAAAAAATGAAACTAATTTTTTTTTTAAATATTGTATTGCAATCAACAATTTACATTTTAAAAACTACGCTCTTGATAGTAGATTCTGGTGTTTGTAACATTCTTCTCTAGAACAAGTCAGTGTTTTTTCCCTCTAGAAAAAGATTGTTTTATTTACTAAGAAAAAATATAACAAAGTCATCTGCAAACGATGTAAAATTGGTAAAGTGTCAATATTGAAATCATTCAAATTCAAGTTTTAAAAAGAGAAAATCCTTGATAAAAATATATAATACCCTCGCAACTTTGCAACCGTCGCAAACGTCTAAAACTCACATCATGCAGTACTGAAAACCTCGTAAATGTCTAAACCTCATATGACACTGCATTAGAACCATCGCAAATGTCTAAATTTTAAATGATGCAGCACCTTTTCTTATTTCAGTCTGAGTATTAATATAATGTACGTACCATCTTAACAATAAATTCGAGTTTTATTCACTTCAGTATACTCTAACATGGAAAACTCTGTAGCATGTCTGGGGACAATTTGCTATTCTAACATGAAAAACTCTATAGCATGTCTGAGAAAAATTTGTTAATCCAACATGGAAAGTTCTGTAGCATGTATGGATACAATTTGCTATTCTAACATGGAAAACTGTAGCATGTCAGGGGATAATTTGCTATTCTAACATGGAAAATTCTGTAGCATGTATGGATACAATTTGCTATTCTAACATAGCTCTGTAGCATGTCTGGAGACAATTTGCTATTCTAACATGGAAAATTCTGTAGCGTGTATGGATACAATTTGCTATTTTAACATGGAAAATTCTGTAGCATGTATGGATACAATTTGCTATTCTAACATGGAAAACTGTAGCATGTCAGGGGATAATTTGCTATTCTAACATGGAAAATTCTGTAGCATGTATGGATACAATTTGCTATTCTAACATAGCTCTGTAGCATGTCTGGGGACAATTTGCTATTCTAACATGGAAAACTTTGTAGCATGTCTGGGAAAAATTTGCTATTCTAACATGGAAAATTCTGTAGCATGTATGGATACAATTTGCTATTCTAACATGGAAAACTCTTTAGTATGTCTGGGGACAATTTGCTATTCTAACATGGAAAATTCTGTAGCATGTATGGATACAATTTGCTATTCTAACATAACTCTGTAGCATGTCTACGGACAATTTGCTATTCTAACATGGAAAACTCTGTAGCATGTATGGATACAATTTGCTATTCTAACATGGAAAACTCTGTAGCATGTCTGGGGACAATATGCTATTCTAACATGGAAAATTCTCTATCATGTATGGATACAATTTGCTATTCTAACATGGAAAATTCTCTATCATGTATGGATACAATTTGCGATTCTTACATGGAAAATTCTGTCATGTATGGATACAATTTGCTATTCTAACATGGAAAATTCTGTCATGTATGGATACAATTTGCTATTCTAGAAATGAAAAGACATTGCCATGTATGTGCACAATTTGCTATTCTAACACGGAAAATTCCGTAACAAGTACGTGTACAATTTAGTATTCTAACATGGAAATTTTTCTATCATATCTGGGTACAATTTGCTATTCCAACATGGAAAATTCTGTATCTTGTATATGTGAAATTTGCTATCGTAACATGGACAATAATGTGTCATGTATGGATACGATTTACTGTAATAATATGCTGCAAATGTCATTGTATAATTTACTATTTTAACGTTAAGAAATATGTTGTATCATCTCCATCTATAATTTGCTTTGATAACATTTGGAATTCTATATCATGTCCGTGTATAATTAACTACGATAACATGTAGAATTATGTATACGTCCGTGTGTTATGGAGTATAACATGATGAATTCTGTAATACATCGGAGTAAAATGTTCTATAATAACGTGTATGATTCTGTATTTTGTTTGTGCACAATATTTGAAAGACAAGGAACGAAAGTTAGATACAGTTTACTGCAAATTAGGACATTAAATGAATTCGTCCAGTATATTTGTCTTCCAAAAGGAAAGCTGAGACGGAGATATGCGAACTCGTCTAGTGTATTTGTCGTCCATAAGGAATACTGAGACGGAGATATGCTATTGGTGTAATGACTGTTTCTGGCATTTATTTTTTTCTCTTTTGTGTACCAGATATAAAGTACGAATGATATGCCTACAAAAGAGATCAAAGTTGCATTTCTATTATCTTACACCATATTTCTATTATCTTTCACCGTATTGCAGAATTGTCTTTCCTTAACAAAACACCCTGACTATAAACAGAATCTACGATGGGGTTAAGGAAACATCAGTAAAAAGCATGAAAAATATGCTGGTTCTTTACACAACCACTGATGGCATTTAAAATATTTAATTTCAACTTGACTTAATCAAGGGCCCAGTAACACTGACATATTGCTTACAGATATTTAATTTCAGCTTGACTT
>JAECUM010024810.1:0-34314 GCA_016617855.1 Megalonaias nervosa | reverse complement strand
GTTAGGAACGCCTTGGCTGATTCATGCGTACGACGATGCCACTCAAACCCCACACGCTTATTTACTCGTGGATTTAAAACCCACTACTCCTGATTATTTGCGATTTCGTACCCATCTGTTTCACCCCTGGTGCCAAGACGGAGGACCTATCGTGTACACGTCCCCGTCGTCGACTTAATCACCCCAAAAAATCTATAAAAACCTCGGTCCCTTGGACTCTGTCTCACACATTGTCAACATGACGCCCCTTCAGTCTCATCTTTCCATTAAATTGATTCGTGCCTTGTACGGCATCAGTCGCGAAAAATATCCACAAATACGTGCTCGTGTCTTAGAAGCTAGTCTCAAAGAAGTCTTACGATGGTTTACGGTGACAGCACGTCAATTACTGCAAGGCATCATTCAGATTCCACATCAAACCAAACGTTTTTGAGAGAAACAAAGTTGCCTTGACGCAACTAGCCGATCCTCGCATCGACACTCAAACCAAAAAGCAAATCATTTTGAAACCTGGAGGAAGTGGTTCTTTAGGAGGTGTCATCATTCTTTCCCTCTTAAAATGGGATCCTAATGCTCCCAAAGTTGTCCCCAAGAAAAAAGCCACACCCAAACGTACCCAGAAGAAAAAGAAAAAGAGCAAGGGTGTCAAGACCAGGTCACAGCCTCAGAAAAAGAAAAAGAAAAGCCCACAGAAAACAGCTTCTACTCGCAAGAGAGTGTCTCCAACAACTTCTCCTCCAGCAGTGACACCCTCTTCCTCTTTAGCAGTTGTAGCCGCGGCTCACAAAGTACCTGCCCCCAAAGTCAAAGTCCAAGAGAGAACGGGTGTGTTACAGAGTTTACTGGATTTGTCCAAGCAAGAACTGTCTCGATTTAGTCCGTTGCGAACTCCTCCACGACGTGTGTTGCCTGTCATCAAGTTGATACGACGTAAAGACAATCAGTGGCGACGCATTCCAGTATAAAATGACCTGAGGCAAACCATAAGGATCAGTATTTTTTGTGCTGCTGGACGTCCAAAGATGTGACCCCCAAGAAGTGTACACCGTTACCATCGTCGTTCTTCTTCTTCGGTCCAAAAAGGAAAAGGAAAACGAAAAAGACAGTCACGTCATCCTAAGAAGCGCTTAGTCAAACATCGACGTCAACTCCAGAAAAGACATACTCGTCCAAAGAGAAGTCACCAAAGAGGAGGAATGTTTAAATTTTTTGACGATGAGCAGCGTCAAGCGCTACGTAATTCAATTAGACGAGCTGGGTACAGAGTCAAATAAAAGGACACATGTCGAGCCATGGACTTTAGTGTATGTTGTGTATCAAAAAGATGAGTATCAAAAAGATGTCCCCTTATCGTCGTTCTTCTGTTCAGAAAGGAAAAGAAAAAAGACAGTCACGTCATCCGAAAAAGCGCTTAGCCAAACATAGATGTCACCCCCAGAAAAGACACACTCGTCCAAAGAAAAGGAGAAGCCACCAAAAGGGAGGTTTCTTTGGCCCTTTCCTTGAATTCGATAAGATAGCCGATAAGTTTGTCACAAGGGTAAAGGACAGGCTCCAAAAAAAATAAGATAAAAAGACGCATGTGAAACCATGGACTTTAGTGTATGTTGTGGACCAAAAGATGTCCCCTCATCGTCGTTCTCCTCTCCAGAAAGGGACAAGAAAAAGACAGTCTCGTCATGCGAAAAAACGCTTAGCCAAACATCGACGTCACCCCCAGAAAAGACACACTCGTCCAAAGAAAAAGAGGAGCCGTCAAAGAGGAGAATTCTTTGGCGATTTTGGACAACACATCGTCACCTTTATGACGCAGCGATAGTCCCCAAAAAAGGATAAAAGGCTATGTGACAAGTCATCGACGTTAGTGTATTTTTGGTGTGTGTCCCGGAATCAACAAACAAAGATGTCGCCCCGCAAAAGACATTCCTCTTCTACCCCCAAAGGAAAGAAAAGGAAAGGACTGCCTCCTCGTTTGGTCAAACATTGGGATATGTTGTCTGTTCTGTCCAAAGCTCCTCCACCCATGCGAAAACAACTCATTCAAACTGCCTCCAAAGATGTCATCGATACGGTGAGCGAATGTTCTCTGAACGTCTTGAAAGGCACAATACCTTTGACTAAACATCAGAAAAATTGCTTAGCCAAACATCGACACGTTCTTCGCCAAATGGTCCAAAAGAAAATACCCACTGGTCAAAAGAAAAAGATGTTGGTGCAACGTGGAGGATTTTTGCCCCTGTTAGGACTTATTACCAATGTAGCGAAACCTATACTGAGTGCCATGGGACATATTATACCTGCCCTAATTCCAAGATAAAAGACCAAGAAGATAAAAGGGACCTCTGAAATCAAAAGATCTCAGACGTGATCCTTGAAATCTGATGGAAGGACGAAAACTAGCTTTAGTCCCTTACAAACGATGGATGGAATACCATCGTTGGCAAGAACAACGAACCCCACATTTACCTCCCAATCCTCATTTGACCGAGATGTCCCAGATACAACACGAACTGCAATCGTTGATGGATCGCAGCGATTTGTCAGAAACGGAAAAATCGCAACGGTACGGTCAATTATTGCAGCGACTGCAACTCTTTCACCAGAAAGCTTTAGACGAAACAGCTCCACCCACTCTGAAAGATTTTAAGGCCTTGATGAAAAGTCCATCACCACTACCACCACCATCAGCGGTCAAGACAGACACAACCCCACGAAGGCATGAGGAAGAAGAGGCACAAGAAGTTTTTCAAACACCGTCAGCAGCTCCCATTCCTAGTAAGATTGCAGCGTCCTTGTTGACCCCTTCCCCTACACCGCAACGAGAAGAACTTAAAGCTTGGGTTAAAAAGATGATGTCTACTCCACCTTCGACAGAGGTGAAAAAGAAAGAAGGGAAACCAGAAGTGAAAAAGAAAAGAAGACCAAAGCCATTCCATTACCACCACCACCACTACCTTCCACTTCTACGCCCGTGGCACATCGGACACGTATGACCGTTTCCAAACCTCCCCCTCCTTCCATTCAGACTAGCATTCGTGTAAATTGGATCACTTATTAAAACATGGAGAAGGTGTTAACCAGCATTTACTACGATCCAGCTCATCCTGCTGGTTACGGAGAAGTTCAGAAATTGTATCGTGCTGCCAAAACTCGACTAAAAAGTATCCGTTTACCTCAGGTGCAACGCTGGTTACAAGAACAAGCCACGTACACCTTACACAAACCCATTCGACGAAAATTTTCCAGAAGTCGCACCCAAGTGGAGGGTATCGATCACCAATGACAAGCCGATTTAGCCGATGTCTCTCATTTAGCCACCTACAATCGTGGTTACAAATATTTGTTTTGTGTCATCGACGTCTTTTCCAAATTTGCTTGGGTCGTGCCATTGACTTCCAAATCGAGCAGTGAGTTAGTGCGAGCCCTCAAACTAGTGTTGAAACAAAGCGGGCGTCACCCTCTTCGATGGCAAACCGACAAAGGTACCGAATTTCTGAACCAAGCTTTCTAAAAAGAATTGAAGAAACGTGACATTCATTTTTTCACCACCGAGAATCCCGAAACCAAAGCCAGCATCGTGGAACGTTTTCAACGCACCTTGAAAGAACGTATGTGGAAATATTTTACACATCAACACACTCTCAAGTACATTGACGTCTTGCCACACCTCGTTCAATCGTACAACCAATCTTACCATCGGAGCATTGGACGTGCCCCCCAAGAAGTGACTCCCGAGAACGAAGTGACCGTCTTCGAGCGCCTGTTTGGACCGTCCACGACAGTGCCTGTCCCCAAGAAAGATGGAGTGTTGGCATCGGGAGATTGGGTACGCATTGGCAAAACCAAACGCACTTTCGACAAAGGTTACTTACCCAATTGGACCACCGAATTGTTTCGTGTCACTGAACGTGTGCGTGGTCGTTATCCTCCCGTCTATAAATTAGAGGACATGAACGGGGAAGTGTTAAAAGGAACGTTTTACTTACCCGAGTTACAACGTGCGACCAAAAAAGAAGACGACGTGTACGAGATCGAAAGCATTCTCGATCGAAGAACTCGTAAAGTAGGAAAGAAACGTGTCAAAGAAGTCAAAGTACGTTGGAAAGGATATCCTCCCAGTTTTGACTCTTGGATCAACGCTTCGCAACTCATCGACTATAAAAAGAAGTGACCATCATGCCCTTCAACAACATAGTCTCAGCTACTGCAGTGACCACTCCGTCCCCCAGTTCTTCTGTGCAAGCTCTACAAAAGCAACCCTTGTGGGTGTGGTGTGGAGAACGTGTGCCTAAAACTCAAATCGTCTTTTTCTGCCAAATCTTTGTGGTGTATTGTGTCATCGGTGCTGCCATTGCCAATTTGAGTTTGCAACAAGGAGATAAACAATTGTGGACCATTTTACTCAGCAGTTGTATTGGTTACCTTCTTCCCAATCCGTCTCTGAAATATTCCTCTAACGGAAACAACAACAACGGGAGCCTTGTGTCCAACGTCAGTTCCAACAGTCACCCTAACCATCCTCTTTTAGACACTCCTCTAACTTCCAGTGACTCCTCGGATACTAGAACTGTGGAATTATGAACAACCAATTTTACTTAACGTTATCCAGTGACAGTTCCATGGAGGTGTTTCCCAATAACACTTTGTGCTGTTTCTCGGCCAAATTACCTCAGGCCATCCGATTGGATCACGAAGCCCATTGGGAAGTGGCTTTGGTGGAAATGATTCACCCTACACAAATCAAAAACATCATCGAAAATCAAAACACTTTGACGATAGAAGTTTGTGACGAACAAGTGCAACAAGTCATGGATGAACGCGCTAGTGGTGGTGGTGTAGCTGACTTTATCAAAACAATAAACCCCATAACTAAACGAACCACTTATTTGTTGAAAATTCCTGCAGGTTATTATTTTAGTGGTCAACATTTGGTGAACACCATAGCTGAGAGGTTCAATTTCATGTTTAGTAAAGCCTTGGAGAGAGCCAAAAAAAGTGTCACGATCGAGTACCACAAAATATCTCGTCGCCTACTGATGAAATTTTCTGAGGAAAAAGTATTGGCCATTACATTTTGTCCTGAATTGTATGACATTTTGGGTGGAGACCCTAAGTTAATCAAGATTGCAAACGAAATACCAGCTGTGACCAGTAACTTGGATTTTGCGAAATATTTTCGATTCCCTGTAGAAATGAACCAAGGACTGAATTTGATTTTTGTGTACTCCGATGTGGTGGAGTACAACGTAGTGGGACACACCTCCATACCGTTACTGCGTGTCATTCCTTTCAAAGTGGATTCTGCCACGAAGACTGACGAGGAAGGTGGAAACACCTATCACGTTCACCGTGAATTTGTAAATCCTCACTATTTGTCCGTCAGTAAGCCGTATTTCGACACTGTCAACATTACTATAAAAGGAGATCTGGGACAAAATATTCCATTCACCAAAGGGAAAGTCACAGTGAAACTCCATTTTCGAAAACGATTACTCTAACTTTTTGTCAGTCATGTATCCTGTGTACCAAGGAGTTGCTCGACAGCGAGGACATGGTTTAGGTGATATGCTCAAATCGGCCTTTCGTAGAGTGGTTTCCATTTTGAAACCGATGGTGACACGGGCATTGCACGCCTTAAAAGATGCCGCGTTGACGCAAGGTAAAGAATTTCTCCAAAATGTCATCATTGACAAACAAAACCCCAAAGAAGCTTTCTTGAGAGCAGGCAAAAATGTTTTGCTTCAAACGGGCAAAGACCTTTTGGGTCGGCGAGAAACTCCTATAAATGCCCTGGGCAATGCTGAGTCAGGCATTCCTGCTTCCCTGACGCCACAGCAAGGACAAGGCAGAAAAAGACTACGAAAACACCCCTTCAGAGGACTTCACGCCCCTAGAGCTAGAAAGACTAAGAAAAGAAAAATCGTCCGAGAGTTAGACGTTTTTGATTATTAAAAAAAAGGAAAATGATGCACCGAGAGTCTTGTGCTTGTTTCAAGTCGGAACTGGATCTGTTTGCCATGCCACCCACCATGACGACGATGCAAGAATCCCAATGGATCGAATTTCATCCCGTCTCCTCTTTGGTTGATTCCACTCCCATCGAGTTTGAAATCAAAGGACAGCCCGAAGATTACATCGATCTGAATAATAGTTACTTGCATCTAAAGCTGAAAGTGATCAAAACCGACAACACCAATCCGGGAGCCGATGCCGCAGTAGCTCCCGTCAACATTTTCATGCATTCCTTGTTCAGCGAAGTGGATTTGTACTTGAATAACAAACTGATCAGCAGTAGCACGGATACTTACCCTTATCGAGCGTACCTAGCAAATCTCTTGACGTACGGAAAAGAGGCCAAGAACACTCATCTGGATGCTTGCGTGGTATGGAAACCTGACACCGCAGGTGAGAACACGTTTAACGACAGAGCCCTGACAGCCGATGACGATCCTCACAATGTGGGTTTTAACGATCGTCGAAGGAAAATCCTGCAAGGTCGTAGTTTAGAACTGATGGATCGTTTGCATTTGGACATGTGGTTGCAAGAGAAGTATTTGCTGAACGGAGTAGATATTCGCCTGAGACTCAATCGCAGCAGTGTCGCTTTCCATTTGATGGCTCAAGCCAACGAGTACAAAACCATCATCCAAGAAGCCAGACTTTACGTGCGACGTGTAGAAGTGTTACCTAAAGCGGGAAACGACATCAGTCAAACATTGAGCAGATCGACCGCCAAATATCCGATACGACGTGTAGAAGTGAAAACATTCACCATTGCTGCTGGACTCGGATCCAAGATCGAAGATCATCTGTTCCAAGGACAGTTACCCAAACGTGTAATCGTTGGTATCGTCAGTAATGCAGCCTTCAACGGAGCCCACGATCAAAATCCTTTCCAGTTTAAGCACTATAGAGTGTCCAAAATTGAAGTCAGTCGCGATGGCAAGACTTTGTGTACCAGACCCTTCGAACCTAACTTTGCCCAGAAGAATTACTTGAGATCGTACTTGTCCCTGTACGAAGCTACGGGGCAGCTAGGAACCAACACCAGTCACGGTATTTCGTACGAAGATTATGTCGGAGGTTACACTTTGTGTGCCTTTGATTTCACTCCAGACCAAGGCAGCGACGAGGGACATTTCCACCCTATAAAATCCGATCAAGTGCGTGTGGAACTTCAGTTTGCAGAAGCTCTCACTGAGACGGTCAACGTCATCCTGTATGCTGAATTCGATAATACTATAGAAATCAACAGTTTGAGAGAAGTCATTCTAGACTATTAGTCACAATGGAAGACTCCTATCCCTCTTTAAACAGTGGAGAATCTTTGGACATGGAATGGGAGGATAGCGTGAAAACAGAACCCCAAGACCAAGCCAAAGAGGCCGAGGTAGTCGTCAAGTCCAGATGGCCAGAACAAGAACAACATTTAGTGTTCTGTTTTGCTAAACACCTAGCAAATACAATTACGGAATTGTCAAAGAAATATTGTTATGGATGTCAAAACGATCATCCCAATCAAATTCAACACGATAAATGTATGATGATGAGTCAAGAAGAAAAATTCGACGAGTATCTGGACGACGCTTGGAGTCTTATCTCAGAAGAAGCCGTGTTGCATGAGTGGTATAAAGGCTTGCGTGATCTTTCCTGTCCTCCATTGACTACTCTAGAGATCTATCGCATCGAAGCTCTCTTAGCCCAGAGTGCGGAGACAAGGCGAAGAAATGGCTACTTGACAGATCGTTTCAAACAAAAGGTCAGAACTGAATTGATGACTTATCATTACCTGTGAAAAAAACAAAAACAAAACAACACTACAAAATATGGATGCCTGGGAACTTTATTACCTTTTGAACAATAGTTCGTATACTGTTTCTTGGAATCCTGTCGTGTGCGTTAAAGATGAACTACCTCATCGCAAACCTCAAGACCATCAAGCTTATGTCATCAACACGGACGAAAGCCATCTTCCAGGAACTCACTGGGTTGCCGTCTACTTCCCTCAAGAGAATTGTGTGGAATATTTTGATTCGTATGGATTACCCCTTTGGAAGACGATATCATTGACTTTATGAGAAGAAATGCCCAGACGACATGATACAATAATGTGAAATTACAAGGCACAGATTCCATGGTGTGTGGACAATATTGTGTATATTTTCTTCATCAACGCAGTCTTGGATATCCTTTAGAACATTTAGTGACTTATTTTGATCGTCACTCTTCTAGAAACGATGAGAAAGCGGATCGATGGTTTTGTAACCATTATAGTTATCTTTTGTCTTTAGCTAGGAAACGTAGTGTACATCAATGGCCTCATGACTTCCATCAATGGAAATCTCACATGATTTCACAACGTTGTCAACCTTGTCAAAAATAATTTGTTTGATGTTACTTGTTACTTGTGACTTATGACTTGTTACTTGTTACTTGAATAAAAAATGTTGTGTTTTGAAAAAATGTGTCTGTCGTTTGTTTTCAAAAAGCACTGTGAATATATGCTCTTTGACTTCTTTCTATCCCTCATCATGACATTCGCTATCATAGCGTTCCGACACTAAAACCGAGTAGGGATGTTTTCTATCGCGTCCGCGTTTGAACCATATAAAGCGGGTGGGTCTCCAGTCTGACCATTCACCGTTGACTCGTCAACCTATGAAGATGCCTTCCAGACTAGCCCAGCTGAACGAAGCTTACGTCAGTTTACATCGTGTCAGGCTAAACCTGATACCGAAGCCTGAAGAAATAGAGAATGTCAGGATGTTATCCACAGCCCAAGACCTGATAGAAGAGATGTTTAGAGACGAAATTAAAAAAGAACAAGAAGAATGGACTGAGAAATACAGGCTTCAGAAGAAGCAGAGAGAAGAACAGCAACAGCAGCAGCAGCAAGAGCCAGACAGAGGTTTTGTGGACTGTCGAGTAGACACCAAAGAATTCTCTTTCTCTTTTCGCAGAAGCAGACCGTATCCAATAGGAAAGCCTACTGCCAGACGGGGACGCAATCTTAGACAGTAAAAAAGATTGCCATTACTTCCGTGAACAAAAAAAACCCAGCCCTTTTCAGGGCTACCCAATACTCTCGAAAAGACATACTCATTCAATTTGCCAAAATTTTTGTAATTAGAAAATAGAAGTGTGCCTATAAGCACTTCGTTTCTTTTGTCAGTAAAAAAAAAATATTTGTGTGTTTGTATGTTTAAAAAAAATAGAAGTGTGCCTATAAGCACTTCTTTTCTCTGTCTTGTCCAAATCGTGCATGTCTGTGTTTGTAAGTAAAAAGTAAAAAAGTCAACGTGAGTGCTTCTTTTAAGTCCGCGCGTTTCATGTGATGGTAAATTTGGGTACTAGGGGATGTTTACCTTCACGTCCGTGCTCCAGGAATATAAAGTGGCACAATTGTCAGTCTGGCTACCATTGTGGACTCGTCAACTTCGATGAAGATGAGCAGCAGATTAGTCAAATTGTTGGAGCTCCAAATGCACCTGGAGTATGCCAGGCGACTCCTGGATGAGCTGACCATGGAGGCAAAACAGGAGGCTGAGAGAATTAAAGAGGAGGAAGAGAAGATGAAAAAGAAGAAAGAGAAGGAGGAAAAGATCCTACCTCACCTCATGCTAAGTCTTGTGTGTGAGGTGAAACCTGAGGTGAGGACTCCTCCACAACCAGGACCAGCACGACAACCAGCACCACAACCACTACCAGCACCACAACGTCATCATCCACGTTTGTGGTATAGGAGGGAAGCCTTCACTATCCCAGAGACGGAAGACTGGGAGAGTGAAGCAACTCAATCCCCCTCTGCACTCCCAACCACACGTGTCAATTGGGAGCAAGATTGGAGTCGTCGTTGTGTGTGTGGTGCCCGGCCTGGAAGATGTCAACATTAGCCGGGTGCATTTGAAGTTCAAGAAAAAACAGCCCTTTTCAGGGCTAACCAGATCTCTAGAAAAGAGAAACTATTCAATTTTCCAATTCGTGTGAATGTAGTGTAGTGTGACTATAAACACTCACTCTTTACTGATGTGTGTGTGTGTGTGTGTGTGTGTGTGTGTGTGTGTGTGTGTGTTTTGCATGCGCGTTCGTTGGTGTGGATAATATATATGGGTGTGTGTTTTTCTTCTCTTCCTTCGTTGGTGTGATAGTATAATGTGTGTTTTATGCTTGCTCGTTCGTTGGTGTGGATAGTATATTTGTGTATTTTATGCTTGCTCGTTCGTTGGTGTGGATAGTATATAATATGTGTTTTATGCTTGCTCGTTCGTTGGTGTGGATAGTATATTGTGTGTTTTATGCTTGCTCGTTCGTTGGTATGGATAGTATATAATATGTATTTTATGCTTGCTCGTTCGTTGGTGTGGGTAGTATATTGTGTGTTTTATGCTTGCTCGTTCGTTGGTGTGGATAGTATATTGTGTGTTTTATGCTTGCTCGTTCATTGGTGTGGATAGTATATAATATGTGTTTTATGCTTGCTCGTTCGTTGGTGTGGATAGTATATTTGTGTGTTTTATGCTTGCTCGTTCGTTGGTGTGGATAGTATATAATATGTGTTTTATGCTTGCTCGTTCGTTGGTGTGGATAGTATATCATATGTGAAGCGAGTGTAAGGCATGTTTTCCTTCACGTCCGTGCTTGAAGTATATAAAAGCATAGCGTTCGTCATCTTTATTACTGTCCAGGGCACACACCCCCCACGACACCCCCCTGCTGTCCCATAACCCCCCCCCCCCGGACACGGACAAGCTCAAGGCAAGGGACAGTCCAGGCGGCTCTGCCTGCTGGCCCACAAAAAACAACTAAAGTCTTCACTTTCGTTTTCGAAGACCACCACAATGCAATCATGATCCTTTTGGACGGCGGCTCAAAATCTGCAACAAAAAATATCTAAGCGGTGCTAAAATGTAACGGATGACTCACATCCAGCTGATTGGAAAATTTTTGGCCAATATAAGTACGCTCAGTACGCAAAATTCCAACATAAGAATATCTTCTAAATTCACAACTCTGTAACATTTGATCAATTGCACAGGTGGCTCACACAATGTTGGTATAGGGACACCAGTAGGCACAACTGGAAAGGATTTGATCAAAAGTCTGCCCGGCTGAGATAAAGCAGGGCGGATTGATCTTTGGTGGTGGGTGGGGTGGGGGATGCGGCCGGGGTGGGAGACCTGGTGGTGGGTCTGCCGTTTGGGAGCGAGGTAGGTGCGACCACATTGATAGGATAACGAGGCAAGATGCAGAAAGGCCCAGCTCGGGGCCAAGCGCCCCCTTAAGGGGACTGTCCCCAGCCTAGGGCCACAATCAGTCGCAAAAGCACTGCGTGCAATACGCGACTATAATCCGAATCATCATCTTTATTACTGATAACAAGACTAGTCACTAAACCGCTACCTGAATACAAGCATATTGAAGTGTACGGCATGGAATCTCTAGTTTCCCACACTAAAAGTACTTGTCGTAGAACAGCGCTAAGGACGTACATAAACAACCTTATAGATGCGGCTTTTAGAGATAAGGTTAGAGGATATATACGGTCAATGACAATGCAGAATCCATCTTAGAACTAAGTCAAAAATAATATAATAACTCAATCCCTTATACTAAACACCCCATTTCACTTATGAAATAATTAAATAATAAAGAGAAAAATGTAACCCAACAAATAAAAGAACCACAAATTAAAATATATTAAAAAAAAAAAAAAAAAAAAAAAAAAAAAAAAAAAAAAAAAAAATTACTAATACAGACGGACACTACTACACAGAACAACTGCAGAAAAGATCAACAACTTGCCAGAACGGACCAATGGATCACCCGCTATACACCATTGGAGACTACCAGCAATCGAGAAGAGAAAAGGACAAATGTGCAGAGAAAA
Organism: Megalonaias nervosa; assembly: GCA_016617855.1. Taxonomy (NCBI): domain Eukaryota; kingdom Metazoa; phylum Mollusca; class Bivalvia; order Unionida; family Unionidae; genus Megalonaias; species Megalonaias nervosa. Next base: position 22,427 of record JAECUM010024810.1, on the reverse strand, counting down.
GAGGCACATTTTCACTCGATCGCAGCTAACCACTACAGAAGATGTCAACAACTGCCAATCTAAAAAGATTGGTAACTTGCCTATCTGAAAAGATTATAACTAACTTGCCAATCTGAAAAGATTATAACTACTTAACTCAAATTGCCAGACAACCACCAAAGCAAGGGGCAGTCCAGGTCGCATTACCTGCTGCCCCACAAAACCCCAACTTACCCCACCGGACATGCATGGCACACCCGGACAAGCATAGCGAACCCGGACAAGCGAGCGGACAATAACAAAGGCAAGTGGCGGTCCAGGTAGGCCTTCCTGCTGCCACACAAATCCCCAACCCCACCGGACAAGCATAGCGTGCCCTGGTACGGACAAACTCAAAGGCAAGGGACAGTCCAGGAAGCTCTACCTGCTGCCCCACAAAACCCTATCGGACAAACACAGCGCATCCATATCGAGTTGCAATTACTCCTCGCAAGAAGGAGATATTGCAGTACCCAGCTCATATGGATTCCAATTAAAGTTAAGAAAAAAACCAAGGGTCTTCAATTTGGTTCATGAAGGCCCGCTACCAAAACAAACGTGATCCTTACGATTCCGCCTCGTCGTCAAAAACAAAACCTGCATAATCACCAAATTAAGATAATAAAAATGGAAGGGCAAACCTTCCCCAGATTGGTACAAATTTTCGGAAAACGGATAAGTACACTCTGTACGCAAAATTCATATTCAACAATAATACCCAATCCACCAAACTTAAAACTCAACGATTGCTTTACCAATTGAATGGGTGGCTCACACAACATTGGTATAAGGAAGTCCATTAGAATAACTGGACTAGATGTGACAGTAAACCCGACCTCGCCGTTAGGTCGGGGCGCATGGTTGCGGGTCTTGGTGTTCCCTGTGTGGCTGTCCCTGGGGCTTTCGGGCCGTTTCTGCGCTGCCTCCTTTCCGGGTCTCTTTCCGCCTTTGCCTCGTTACGGACATGTCGGCTTGCTGGATATACGAACTGAAAACAAACTAGGGGGTTATGATGGCACCATACTCATAACCCCTAGGAGGACGTGAGGGCACAATACTCACACCTTGAAGGGCCCAGCCTAGGGCTCTGACAGGCAGTGGTGGCACCATACCCACACCTCCGAGGGCCCAGCCTAGGGCTATAACCAGTCGCGAAGCACATTGTGCATATGCGACTATAATCCAGTCAGTCAGTCACGCGAAAGGCCGGCTGAATTTGACGATCAGAACAGCCTGCAGCCGCAGCAGGGAATCCACCTAGCTGCGAGAACAAAGGAACTCGGACTGACCGCTGACCACAACAAACAAATACGGGACAATAAACCGACTGTGTACATACTACCACTGTAAGTAATATAACATTTATATATACTAATCTTTACTTACTCTAAATTCCCAAACTTAACGATAAAACTAACAATTTCATAGAAAATCTAACCTATACCTTCCAGCCTGCTCAACCACCCACCCTTCTTGCCCCCCACCCCCATTCTAACCTTCAACAATACAAACACCACGCTACAACAATAAAACGTTACGCTACAACCATTAACACAAAACACAAACGTTAACAATTTGTAATTCACGCCAAGCCTAACTTCCTTTCACAAATAGGGCTCAACAAACCACATAATAGTAAAATAATCCTAACAATAACACAACTTCGCACAGCACACCAATCCAACCAATCGGATCACACTTAATATACGAGACCCTACTCACTACAGCATACAAACTTGTAACGAGTAAGCACAGCACCTCACCGGATAATTACACAACACAACACAACGCTATTTAAAATTAAATAATACAATATCCAGCTATTTCTATTACCCTAATTACTCTTATCGGTACAATTATCTCCTAATACTAAAATTATTATCAACAATATATAAGAGGGTAAAACTCACAACATAAACCCAATACTTAACTTAGTAAACCAATAATTACACTAAATACTTAAAACAGCTATAACACACTACACATAATATTATAACTTTTTTTACAAATTAATAGAATTATTATTATAATTTAACGCATCACACACATTAATATTATCATTACTACTACTATTATTGTACACATAAATTTAATACACCACACACATAACTATTAATAATACTGTTCCAATTATTATATTTTTCATTAATAAACCAACAAGAACAAAACCTAAAATAACACTTGTCACACTTAAAATATATTTTTCAAATTACCCTTAACACAATATTTACAAATAACCTTACAGCAACACTCACATAACCATTATTATTATTATTATTTTATTATTATTATTATTATTATTATTATTATTATTATTATTACCGCTGTTAATAAATACACTTATTATTATTAGTGTTATTATTACTATTAATAAATTCTAGCTGAACAATACCATTAAATAATTGCAACAAAAAACACACTACACGAACAGAACCTAGTTAACATAGAAAACCATATACAAAACCATAACCTAGTATTTCAGGTAATAGGTAATCCGATAAATTACCAGTCAATCTACACACTAAACAGGTAAGACAGTTAAGACAGGAAAATAACTAAAACCAGGAGCTCAAGACAAACCATACAACATGGAACAAAGGCCAAGGAACAAAGTTAAACTTCAGGATAGAAACAGAAGGGACGCCTGCAAACTTAGCAAACTCATCAACAAAATGCGGAAAACAGACAGGAACAAAACAGACAGCAACTACCCATGGACAAGGCCCAACACATCACCTATAACACGGAGCTACCAAACATATCCAGAAATATGAAAATAGGAACATATCGCTCTACGCCAACAACAAGACAAATTATCAAAACATCTCTAACTGGAAAGGCTGAAAAATACTCCAAACCAACCTGCACATTGGAAAAAGCACCAATTACAACACTTGAAGAAGCAGCCAATGAACTAAAAGCCACAGAAACACAGAAACCCATACAAATGCAAATAGAAGAGGAATCCCGCACAACAAAACCACAAGAAGTGACACAGCGGACAACACAAGCAACACCGACAACAAAGCAAAAAAAAACAACGAAAAACCAGCAATAATAACAACATCACTGAAAACAACGGAGACCGAAAGCTGCAGAGAACAAATAAACTTCCACAACCATGAACAAAGGATAAAGGACAACACACCTGGAAACACCAAAATAACCACCAAAGAAAACGATGAAGCAACAACAAACATTAAGGCAACCATATATAAAACAAAAACAGGGACCTGGAAAAGAAAAACAACCGACAACAACAACACGGAATTCAACACACCAGGAACAAGAAAACAGAAAGCTAACAACAACAGCACAAACAAGCTCAACAATTACAACAACGACTGCAAGAGAAGTACCAACAACTACAACAACAACAGCTACAACGAAATCCAAGAACCAGGCCCATCAAAAACTACCAAATTCACAACATCACCAAGAGAGCAATACTACATTTCAACTAAAAAAGGACACCACCAACAAGCAACATACCCCCAACAACAAAACCAAATAAGGGACATCACTTACCTACAGATAGTACATTACGACAACTACGAAGAATACGCTACGACTCCAAATGGAAAGCAACCACTCAGAGGTGAACCCAAAGTCAAAAGAACCAAAACAAACGTAACAACACCCAACATCATACAAACAATGCAACCAGTAAAGGGATGCAAGCATAAAAACCCACAACAGGAAAAGGACAACGATAACAAACAACACCAGGACACGAACACCCATACAAATAGGAACGAGCCAGGAAATGGAAGAACTGACACAGCATCCACTAACACAACCAACACAACATCGACACCAAAAAAGAGGAAAGTAATGATGACAACAACAACAACAATACAACAGACGAATATCAAAAGAAGAAAAACCATTCACAACAGCCAAAAATCGGGACCCTCTAACCTCTTGACACAAGAGCCAAAACAAAAACATCACCATCCATAAAGCCATATGGAGGAAAGACAACCACAACAAAAACAACAACAACAAAAGCAGAAAAAGGCAAAAAAACATTCCCTCCAACAACCACCAACAACCATCTACAAAAACCATAACCAACTAAATAATGGAAAACGCCCACTTCAAGGACCGCCCAACAACAAGACAACTACCGAAACAACTAGAGGAGACCAAAAAACCAAAAGCAACACCAAGGCAACCAACAACTATTACAACTGTGACATCGACAACCCAAAACACCGCGATAAAAACATCAAAAAAACCCCACATCATCCGGCACACTTAACACTTTATATTACCAGTCCAGACATCAACTTCAAGAAAATATTGACAAAAACACTGGCAACAACATTGAAAAACACCATAAAGATAACTTCAAAATAATACGACCACGGGCTAACTACATCATCATATGGTGCGACACCAAAAAACAAATGTCCCAGTTTCAAAAAATTATCCACATTGATGATCTGCAAGTCACAATCAAACCACACAGGAAGAACTTGACACCAACCAACCAAAACCAGAACCACCCCCAGAGACACCAACACCCAATCGACCCACAACCAACTCGAACAACCCAGACAGCGACTAAGCAAACTACCGACCAAACAAGAACAAAACACCAATCAACGCTAACAATATGGCAATGGAACTGCCGAGGATTACAGTCAAACCACGCAGAACTGGTGGCAACATTAAATAACATAATCGACAAACCGGATACAATATGCCTGCAAGAAACAATGCTAACGTCAAACACCAACAAACTACCAAAATTCAACGAATATGACACCACATTTTACAAACACAGGCCGCAGGGAAACCGGGGGGGAGGACTGGCAACATACATCCATAATACGATCCCAGAAGCAGGGGAAATTATAACCGACGCCAGCACTGAGAACAACCATGTTGAATACCAAGGGATACGAATTAAAATAGGAAACAGACAAATCAACATATATAACATCTATGACCCATCTACCTACAACACGGATTCAACGCACTACCTTCAACAGATCCTTCAACCAAAAATTAAGAACACCGTAGTCTGCGGAGATTTCAACGCCCACAACATACAGTGGGGAGGCAAACACACGGACACCAGAGGAAAAAGGCTACATAAATTTCTTAGGAAAAATCAACTAACTATATTAAACACAGGAACCCCCACTAGAATAGACCCAGCTACAGGAAAACTTACAGCAATTGACCTCACATTGGCAACACCAAATATGGCACACATTTCTGACTGGGAAGTGCTGAACCAAAGTACCATGGGAAGTGACCACTTTCCTATACAGACAACCGTACATATCCAGCGCCCGACAGAACAACAACGTAGACCTCAAAAATGGAAAACGGAACAAGCGGATTGGAACCAGTTCCAGGCAATACTCAGCAATAAGGACATCAAGGAACTACAACACACAGACATCAACAAATACTACAAGAATATAACAGAAGCAATCAACACAGCAGCACAGGAAACCATACCAAAAACAAGTGGAAGAATAAATAAACGCCAGCTATATTGGTGGACCAACGAATGCAGGGAAGCAATACAGGAAAAGAAAAAGGCCCTCAATCGATTCAAACGAACCAAACTCTCCAAAGACCTAGATATATATAAACAACATGAAGCCAAAGTCAAATTTACTCTCAGAGAGGCCAAGCAAACATCATGGAGAGAATACTGCTCCACACTCTCCAACCGTACTAAAACCAAAGAAGTGTGGACAAAAATCAAAGCAATAAGAGCCACCCCATGTACTTCAACACCAAAACTATCGGGAACACAGACGGACCAGGAACGCGCGGAAAAACTAGCACAACACTTTGCCCACGCCAGCAGCAACCTTAATCATACACCAAGATTCATGGCACAAAGAAAACTTCTCGAGGACAGATACCCACACCTATTCACGGATCAAGGTACAGAAGATACCAGCAACAATTCCCCACTAAACGACGATTTCACAATATACGAATGGAAAAGAGCTCTACAGTACAAGAAATCTACAGCACCAGGAGAAGACAACCTAGGATACATCATCTACAAGCAACTGCCAATCAACATGCAACAGATCATAATCCACATGCTGAACCAAATATGGAAAACGGGCAAGATACCGACACAATGGAAACAGGCAATTGTCGTCCCGATCCCAAAATCCGGAAAAGACCCCAAACTTGCCACCTCGTATCGACCTATTTCCCTCACCAACTCGATATGTAAGATAATGGAAACCATGGTCACAAACAGAATAAAACATCACATGGACAAGCACAACCTCCTAACAGAAAACCAGAGCGGCTTCCGAAACAACAAATCCACAATCGACCAACTTATCAGATTAGAAGCGGACGTTAAACTGGCCTTCAATGCAAAGAATAAAAACAGCAGACACCTTATTGCAATCTTCTTGGACCTGGAAAAGGCATTCGACCTGGTATGGAATAAAGGACTCATCTCCAAACTGAACCAATTCGGAATCAACGGGCGAATGCACCGATGGATCGCGAACTTCCTGACAGGACGACGAATCAAAATTAGAGTAGGGGACAAACTATCGAACACATACGTATTAGATAACGGCACACCACAAGGAAGTGTGATAAGTCCCACACTTTTTAACATCATGGTCAACTCACTCAGCTCCTACATCGACGATAACATCTCCCTATCACAATTCGCAGACGACAGCGGAATCTGGGGAGCAGGAAACCCCAACAACCCAACCTACATCGACAGACTGCAAAAGAACTTGGACTCAATAACCAACCGGGCCGAGAACGGGGGCTTCAAAATATCCAGCGACAAAACCGTTGGGGTACTTTTTACACCACCAAACAAACGGACACCAAAATACCCACAACTTTACCTACAAGGCACGCTTATTAAATTTGTCAAACACACCTACTTCTTGGGCATGATACTGGACGATCATCTCACATGGAAAAACCACATCACGGACCTCATCAACAACTGCAAGAACGACCTCAACCTACTGCGACATCTAAAAGGGACGACTTGGGGGGCAGATCAACAAACAATGATCATGTTATACAAGGCTCTCATCAGATCAAAACTGGATTACGGTTGTCAAATATATGATTCTGCAAACAAGACCCTCCTTAACAAACTTGACAGCATGCAATACAAAGCGCTCAAACTATGCACGGGACAACTACCAAATACATCGATCGACGAACTCCAAATACTAACGGGCGATCTCCCTCTACACATCAGAAGAGAAGAACAGATCCTACGATATGCCATCAGAAACTCCATTCAACCAGAGAACAACCCAACGAGAACAGCATTCAAGAACTGTAACATTACCTTCAGAGTAAAACTTGTACCAAACCCTCCAGCCTGCAAGAAAGCCCACATACTAAAGGAAGAAATGCGCCTAACTGGAATCCAAGCCGAACAACGTCAATTTTCGGACCCCACTCCATGGAGAAACAATGAACCCTCAGTCAACCTCGTTATTAAAACACTGGACAAAAAACAACACAACCCCTGGAAACTTCTGACCTCGATCAACCAACTTCTGGAAAACCAATACAGCTCTTACACCAAAATCTACACAGATGGATCCAAATCTCGAGAATTAAACAGAACGGCAGCAGCAGTAGTGGTACCCGAGCTCAACCAGACTATAGAAGCCAGGCTTCCAGACGGATGCTCCATATACAGTGCGGAATTTTGGGCCATAAGACAAGCATTGAACTGGATAAAAATCCAAACTAACAACAAACAATATGTCATCATCACCGACTCGCTAAGTGTTCTACAATCAATAGAAACAGGATCATCAAGGAGCAGGAGCAACATGCTAGAGGAAACACTACACATCCTACGACAACTGGAATTGAACCAGTTCAAGATCGAATTTCTATGGGTGCCCTCCCACATCAACCTGACAGGAAACGATAAAGCGGACCTCGCAGCCAAGCAAAGTATCCAACTCAGCGGAATCCAACACATACCCTACAGCGTGCAAGAACTATATAGCGAAGTCCGACAACGAACCAATGAAAAATGGCAACGTCAATGGGACATCTCGACCAAGGGCAGACAACTTCACCGAATACAGAAACTCACAGCCAGAACCATCAAGTCACCAAAAACTCTACAACCAGACGAACTGAGAGTAATTAACAGACTCAAAACAGGAAAAACACTACTGCGGGCCCAAAACAGCAACCAAAACTGCCCACATTACACTGAAACTCTAACATTGGAGCACATCTTCAACAGCTGCAGTGAATACCAAGCCCCAAGAAGTCAATTCAAGGAATACCAGCAACGCATCGGCTCACCAGACATATACCCTGACACTATGGACCCATCGAGGAATCAGAACTTGGAAATGACATACATCAACATCATCCGATTCCTCAAAACAATCAACAAGTTTCAAGACATATAGACCCAACCGACAACCTCAACAACCGACTACTGCGCAAAGACATATACACCTGACCAACAACTAGCAACTGGTCAAAAACGCAACAAAAACAAAACCAATAAGGAACTAAAGCTCTTAATACCGAAAATGGAACCATAATTGTTAAGGTTAGGAAGATAGTATCGCCACCCATTCTACAACAATAAAAATAAAATTTTCTTTCCCTTCTTCCTGACTTTTTTATTACAGGTAGGTAGTTTCATCAATCACTTTATAACAATATCAATAAACTTTATCTTGCTACTAAAGGTAGGTAATATCATCAACCGTATTATAACAATAACAATAATATATATGCGTAGGGGTATGTATATGCATATGTACGTGTATATATGTGTATTTAGCATGGAATGCACCAACCCAACTAACAGCATCTGATATAAAAAAAAAAAAAAAAAAAAAAAAAAAAAAAAAAAAAAAAAAAAAAAAAAAAAAAAAAAAAAAAACATTACTAATACAGACGGACACTACTACACAGAACAACTGCAGTAAAGATCAACAACTTGCCAGAACGGACCAAAGGATCACCCGCTCTACACCATTGGAGACTACCAGCAATCGAGAAGAGAAAAGGAAAAATGTGCAGAGAAAAGATGCACATTTTCACTCGATCGCAGCTAACCACTACAGAAGATGTCAACATCTGCCAATCTGAAACGATTGGTAATTTGCCTATCTGAAAAGATTATAACTAACTTGCCAATCTGAAAAGATTATAACTACTTAACTCAAATCGCCAGACAACCACCAAAGCAAGGGGCAGTCCAGGTCGCACTACCTGCTGCCCCACAAAACCCCAACTTACCCCACCGGACAAGCATAGCACACCCGGACAAGCTTTTCGGGAAAGCATAGCGAACCCGGACAAGCGAGCGGACAATAACAAAGGCAAGTGGCGGTCCAGGTAGGCCTTCCTGCTGCCACACAAATCCCCAACCCCACCGGACAAGCATAGCGTGCCCCGATACGGACAAACTCAAAGGCAAGGGGCAGTCCAGGGAGCTCTACCTGCTGTCCCACAAAACCCTATCGGACAAACACAGCGCATCCATATCGAGTTGCAATTACTCCTCGCAAGAAGGAGATATTGCAGTACCCAGCTCATATGGATTCCAATTAAAGTTAAGAAAAAACCAAGGGTCTTCAATTTGGTTCATGAAGGCCCGCTACCAAAACAAACGTGATCCTTACGATTCCGCCTCGTCGTCAAAAACAAAACCTGCATAATCACCAAATTAAGATAATAAAAATGGAAGGGCAAACCTTCCCCAGATTGGTACAAATTTTCGGAAAACGGATAAGTACACTCTGTACGCAAAATTCAAATTCAACAATAATACCCAATCCACCAAAATTAAAATTCAACGATTGCTTTACCAATTGAATGGGTGGCTAACACAACATTGGTATAAAGAAGTCCATTAGAATAACTGGACTAGATGTGACATTAAACCCGACCTCGCCGTTAGGTCGGGGCGCATGGTTGCGGGTCTTGGTGTTCCCTGTGTGGCTGTCCCTGGGGCTTTCGGGCCGTTTCTGCGCTGCCTCCTTTCCGGGTCTCTTTCCGCCTTTGCCTCGTTACGGACATGTCGGCTTGCTGGGTATACGGACTGAAAACAAACTAGGGGGTTATGATGGCACCATACTCATAACCCCCAGGAGGACGTGAGGGCACAATACTCACACCTCGAAGGGCCCAGCCTAGGGCTCTGACAGGCAGTGGTGGCACCATACCCACACCTCCGAGGGCCCAGCCTAGGGCTATAACCAGTCGCGAAGCACATTGTGCATATGCGACTATAATCCAGTCAGTCAGACGCGAAAGGCCCATTACCAAAACAAACGTGATCCTTACGATACCGCCTCGTCGTCAAAAACAAAACCTACATAGTCACCAAATTAAGATAATAAAAATGGAAGGGCAAACCTTCCCCGGATTGGTACAAATTTTCGGAAAACGGATAAGTACACTATGTACGCAAAATTCATATTCAACAATAATACCCAATGCAACAAAAATTAAAACTCAATGAGTGCTTTACCAATTGAATGAGTGGCTCACACAACATTGGTATAAGGAAGTCCATTAGCATAACTGGACTAGATGTGACATTAAACCCGACCTTGCCGTTAGGTGGGGGCGTTTGGTTGCGGGTCTTGGTGTGCCCTGTGTGGCTGTCCCTGGGGCGCTTCCGTGGTGTTTTTGCGCGCCCTTTTCTGGGTTTCGTTTCCTCCTTTCCTCGCCAGCTGTGTAGATATGGACTGTATGTCAGAGGTCGAAGGTCTATCGGAAAAGCTATGGTAAAGGCCCAGCACTTGGGCTAAAAGCCCAGCACAGGGCTAAGTGCCTCTCTAGTGGAGCGATGTCGCCCAGCCTGGGGCGGCATCCAACCCGGGCCGAGTGCTTCACTAGAGGGGCTATCGCCCAGCCAAGGGCAGAGACTCCCGAAAGGGGCCTCAGGTCCAGCCTTGGACTGAAACAAGTCGCACAAGCACACAGTGCATAAGCGACTATAATTCCTCTTGCTTGCTCGCGAAAAGGATACACGCATGGAATTTATCTAAGGGTATCACCGAAACTGAGATTTAGGACTACAAACAGCAATGTACACGCCGAGCACATGGCTGCAGCTGCAGGGGGTCACTCCCCAGAACAAAGGAACAAAGGAAAACTGACCACGGACTGGACTAGACAAACTACACAATACACACATCGCGCAAGGTAAAGAATTCATATTATAACTATCAATACTAATATTCACCCTATTTAAACTAATACAAAACTTAATCTTATTTACATTTATAACAAACATAATACTAGTTAAATTCGTTTATTCAATAAAACAAGGCTGGCTTACCGCGCAAGGTAAATATTTCACCTTAATATTAATAAACTCACTATAGAAATACTAAACTTGACATTTGTTATCTCACCGTCTACTCAATACTCTCCCGTAAGCGGAAAAAAATCCTTTATAATTAAAACATTAATACTTATGCTAAATTAAAACTAATATAAAACTAAAATCTACTTCCAAATCTCGTTTAGTCAATAAAACTGCACTTGCTTTTAGTCTAAAATTAAGAATTTCATTTATTATTAGCACACACCACTTTCATGCTACAAATTTAACATACTTAAAATTCAATTGCAATTCATATCTTTTGTTTACTAATTCGTTGAATTCACTTCAATTCCTCTCAAAACATCAAATTAAGCTAATTCCGAAAAACCTTTTCAATATTTCATCTAGGTACCAGTTTCATTAATAGTAACATACCCTATAGTTCACCCCAATAGGATTGTAAGAGTATACAGCGCAGTAGCAGGATGAACCCCGCAAGTCAATTGTAGACACCCATCAATGAGTCATCTTATTACCGATAACAAGACTAGTCACTAAATCGCTACCTGAATACAAGCATATTGAAGTGTACGGCATGGAATCTCTAGTTTCCCACACTAAAAGTACTTGTCGTAGAACAGCGCTAAGGACGTACAAAAACAACCTCATAGAAGCGGCTTTTAAACATAAGGTTAGAGGATATATACGGTCAATCACAATGCAGAACCCAACTTAGAACTAAGTCAAAAATAATATAATAACTCAATCCCTTATACTTAAAGACCCCATTCCACTTATGAAATAATTAAATAATTAAGAGAAAAATGTAACCCAACAAAATAAAGAACCACAAATTAAAATATATTAAAAAAAAAAAAAAAAAAAATTAATTAATAATACAGACGGACACTACTACACAGAACAACTGCAGAAAAGATGAACAACTTGCCAGAACGGATCAAAGGATCACCCGCTTTACACCATTGGAGACTACCAGCAATCGAGAACAGAAAAGGGAAAATGTGCAGAGAAAAGATGCACATTTTCACTCAAACGCAGCTAACCACTTCAGAAGACGTCAACATCTACCAATCTGAAAAGATTGATAACTTGCCTATCTGAAAAGATTATAACTAACTTGCCAATCTGAAAAGATTATAACTACTTAACTCAAATTGCCAGACAACCATCAAAGCAAGGGGCAGTCCAGGTCGCACTACCTGCTGCCCCACAAAACCCCAACCAACCCCACCGGACAAGCATGGCATACCCGGACAAGCATAGCGGAACCCGGACAAGCGAGCGGACAATAACAAAGGCAAGTGGCAGTCCAGGTAGGCCTTCCTGCTGCCACACAAATCCCCAACCCCACCGGACAAGCATAGCGTGCCCTGGTACGGACAAACTCAAAGGCAAGGGGCAGTCCAGGAAGCTCTACCTGCTGCCCCACAAAACCCTATCGGACAAACACAGCGCATCCATATCGAGTTGCAATTACTCCTCGCAAGAAGGAGGTATTGCAGTACCCAGCTCATATGGACTTCAGTTAAAGATAAAAAAAACCAAGGGTCTTCAATTTGGTTCATGAAGGCCCGCTACCAAAACAATCGTGATCCTTACGATTCCGCCTCGTCGTCAAAAACAAAACCTACATAGTCACCAAATTAAGATAATAAAAATGGAAGGGCAAACCTTCCCCAGATTGGTACAAACTTTCGGAAAACGGATAAGTACACTACGTACGCAAAATTCATATTAAACAATAATACCCAATCCACCAAAATTAAAACTCGATGATTGCTTTACCAATGGAATGAGTGGCTCACACAACATTGGTATAAGGAAGTCCATTAGCATAACTGGACTAGATGTGACATTAAACCCGACCTCGCCGTTAGGTCGGGGTGCGTGGTTGCGGGTCTTGGTGTGCCTTGTGTGGCTGTCCCTGGGGCTTTCGGGCCGTTTCTGCGTTGCCTCCTTTCCGGGTCTCTTTCCGCCTTTGCCTCGTTACGGACGTGTCGGCTTGCTGGGTATACGATCTGAAAACAAACTAGGGGGTTATGATGGCACCATACTCAAAACCCCAGGAGGACGTGAGGGCACAATACTCACACCTCGAAGGGCCCAGCCTAGGGCTCTGACAGGCAGTGGTGGCACCATACCCACACCTCCGAGGGCCCAGCCTAGGGCTATAACCAGTCGCGAAGCACATTGTGCATATGCGACTATAATCCAGTCAGTCAGTCAGTCAGTCGCTATAACCAGTCGCGAAGCACATTGTGCATATGCGACTATAATCCAGTCAGTCAGGATGGTGTGTGGTGCGTTGAAGAGGACGGACGTGTGCCATGCTGCTCTCGCTTTCAACAAATTTCTTGGATTTTTACCTCAAGAAACTTCAAGAAAAGTGAGGAAAAACAACAAAACAGATGAAAAAGGATATACACACAGGATTTATTCCAGGTTTTCGCCGAAATAGTGATCCCAGGACAAAAAACAGCAATCAACACTAAGAAGCACATGGCTGCAGCTACAGGGGGTCACATCTAAGAACAAAGGAACAAAGTAAACTGACCACGGACTGGACAGACTACACCGCACACACATCGCATAAGGTAAAGAAAGCATTTTACAAATACAATCACAACTAAAATTATAATTAGAATACAATTACAATTACAAAAACTTTTACATGATTTACATTAATTTAATTTAATCTAAAGAAACGTAGTTGATCGTACTAGTTTAAACACCATTCAATCAATAAAATATGCCCTTGCTTTAAACGACAATAAAGTTTAACATAAATGACCATATATCAATACCAATCTATTAACATTTTAACCCAATTAAGTTATCCTTTCACATACCCCGTCATAGTAAAATCGAATAATTACACCGTTTTAATCCCTAGCATGCATTCTACAATTACAAATAAAATTACAATTACAATCATACTTATCGATTCCACTACTCACAATAATCTTATTAAACGACGATAACAATGCCCTAGTTTAACACCGTTTAACCAATAAAATAGGACCTTGCCTCAAACGACAATAATTTTTAATACATTCTTATAAATTCTATACATCTATGACACGAAAAGGATTGAAATCTCCAAAGTCTAACAACCTATCAAATTATTCTAACCACATAGGACTGTAACATTATACAGCACTCAGTGCTGAAGTAGGTCAAACTCGCTAGCCAACTGTATATGCCCATTAATGAGTCACTCTATTACTGACATACCACTCACTACTAGACCGCTGTATGGATACAGCTATATCGAAGTATACGGTATGGAATTTCAGGTTTCCCACACTAAAGTACTTGTAGAACAGCGCCAAGGGCGTACTAAAACAACCTTATAAAGGGGATATTGGCCATAAGATTAGGGAATATATACGGTCAAATCTGAACGATAAATTAACTATACATTAAGCTGCACTAAATTACTAACATCACTAACACACTGACGCACACTAATAGACAGATCAAACACCATGACTGAACAACAGCATGATAAGGTAAGATAAACAGCAACGAAGAAAAGGAACAGCATTAAACGTTGCAGCAAATAATGAAGAAAACAACCCAAGACAGGAAATAAAAGAATACAGATAACAAATGGAAGCAGAAATAAAGAAGATCCAAAAATAGAGACGACCAGGAGAGAGAAGAAGGAGCAGAAGGAAAGATGTAAATAACTACCGAAATCCACAATTTGCCATACAGAAAAGATATAACTAACCAGATTGCCCACACAGAAAAGATGTATATAACTATTCAGCCAAATTTGCCAGACAAACATCAAAGCAAGGGGTAGTCCAGGAAGCTCTACCTGCTACCCCACAAAACCCCAGTACGTGTATCGAATCAAAGGTAAGGGACAGTCCAGGACACACCCCCTCCGGACACCCCCCTGCTGTCCCATAACCCCCCCCCCCTCGGACACGGACAAGCTCAAAGGCAAGGGACAGTCCAGGCGGCTCTGCCTGCTGGCCCACAAAAAACAACTAAAGTCTTCACTTTCGTTTTCGAAGACCACCACAATGCAATCATGATCCTTTTGGACGGCGGCTCAAAATCTGCAACCAAAAATATCTAAGCGTTGCTAAAATGTAACGGATGACTCACATCCAGCTGATTAGAAAACTTTTTGGCCAATATAAGTACGCTCAGTACGCAAAATTCCAACATAAGAATATCTTCTAAATTCACAACTCTGTAACATTTGATCAATTGCACAGGTGGCTCACACAATGTAGGTATAGGGACACCAGTAGGCACAACTGGAAAGGATTTGATCAAAAGTCTGCCCGGCTGAGATAAAGCAGGGCGGATTGATCTTTGGTGGCGGGTGGGGTGGGGGATGCGGCCGGGGTGGGAGACCTGGTGGTGGGTCTGCCATTTGGGAGCGATGTAGGTCCGTCCACACTGATAGGATAACGAGGCAAGATGTAGAAAGGCCCAGCTCGGGGTCAAGAGCCCCCTTAAGGAGACTGTCGCCCAGCCTAGGGCCCCAATCAGTCGCAAAAGCACTGCGTGCAATACGCTACTATAATCCGAATCATTTGGCCGGAGAGGATATATTTGGTGTCATAGGGGTGTCGAGGAGGAAGTACGTGCATCACGCTGCTCTCGCTTTCAACAAAGATTTTGGATTTGTACTTCAAGAAACTTCAAGAAATGAGAGAAAAAACAACAAAACAGATGAAAAAGGATATTCACACAGGATTTTTCAAGGCTTTCGCCGAAATTGTGATTCCAGGACAAAAAACATCAATCAACACTTAGAAGCACATGGCTGCAGCCACAGGGGGTCACATCCCAGAACAAAGGAACAAAGGAAACTGACCACGGACTGGACAGACTACACCGCACACACATCGCATAAGGTAAAGAACGAATTTTACAATTACATCTAAAATTACAATTAGAAAACAATTACAATTATAATTATCGTTTCCACGATTTACATTAATTTAATTTAATCTAATTAAACGTTGTTGATCGTACTCTAGGCTAAACACCATTTAACTAATGAATTATGCCCTTGCTTTAAACGACAATAAAGTTTGACATAAATGACCATATATCAATATTAATTTATTAACATTTTAACCCAATAAAGTTATCCCCACACATACCCCGCCATAGTAAAATCGAACAATTACACCGTTTTAATCCCTAGCACGCATTTGACAATAACAAATAAAATTACAATTACAATTATACTAATCGATTCCACTACTTACAATAATTTTATTAAACTCCGGTAACATTCCCCTAGTTTAAACACCGTTTAACCAATAAATTAGGACCTGGCCTTAAACGACAATATAGTTTAGCACATTCTTATAAATTCTGTACAACTATGACACGAAAAAGGATTGAAATCTACCAAGTCTAACAACCAATCAAATCTGTCAATGATACACACCGCAATCAGGTAAAACCTAACATTACTTTAACTTCATTTATCTCATCTTAAAACTCTTATTTATCAATTATCTCAACTCACCAAAATCCCTTTCCAAACATTAAACCAAAAATATTTCTGAAATACCATTACAAATATTAATCTAGATATTCCTTTAATAATAGTAACATGCTCCATACTCCAACCACATAGGACTGTAACACTATACAGCATTCAGTGCTGAACTAGGTCAAACCCCAGCAAGCCAACTGTATATGCCCATCAATGAGTCATCCTATTACTGACATACGACTCACTACTAAACCGCTTTCTGAATACATGTATATCGAGGTATAAGGTATGGAATTTCAGGTTTCCCACACTAAAGTACTTGTCGTAGATCAGCGCCAAGGGTGTACTAAAACAACCTTATAGAGGTGATATTGGCCATAAGATAAGGGAATATATACGGTCAAATCTGAACGATAAATTGACTATACTTTAAGCTACACTAATTTACCAACATCACTAACACACTGACGGACACTACTAGACAGAACAAACACCATGATAAGGAAGGATTAACAGCAACGAAGAAAAAGGAACAGCATTAAATGTCGCAGGAAAAAATGAAGAAACCAACCCAAGAAAGGAAATAAAGAATACAGATAACAAGAGGAAGCAACCATAAAGAAGATTTAAATAGAGACGATCAGGAGAGAGAAGAAGGAGCAGAGGAAAGATGTAAATAACTACCGAAATCTACAATTTGCCACACAGAAAAGATATAACTAACCAGATTGCCTACACAGAAAAGATTTAAATAACTATTCAGCCAAATTTGCCAGACAAACAACAAAGCAAGGGGTAGTCCAGGAAGCTCTACCTGCTACCCCACAAAACCCCGGTCCTTGTATCGAATCAAAGGTAAGGGACAGTCCAGGACACACACACCCCTGCTGTCCCATAACTTCCCCCCCCCCCAGACATGGACAAGCACAAACGCAAGGGACAGTCCAGGCGGCTCTGCCTGCTGTCCCACAAAATACAACCAAAGTCTTCGGTTTGGCTCTTGAAGACCAAACATTCAACCGTGATCCTTTTGGACGGCAGCTCAAAAATCACAACCTAACATTAACTACGCGGTGATACAATTGTAACGGATGGCCCACATCCAGCTGATTAGCAAAAATGTAGAACCATATAAGTACGCTAAGTATGCGAAATTCCAACACAACATTATATTCTAAATTCACAACTCTGCAATATTCGGTCAATTGCTCAGGTGGCTCACAGAGTTGGTATAGGGACACCCATAGGTATAACTGGGCACAATTCGATCGAAGTCTGCCCGGCTGAGATACAGCAGGGTGGACTTGATCTTTGGTGGCGGGTGGTGTGGGGATTGCGGCCGCGGTAGGAGACCTGGTGGTGGGTCTGCGGTTTGGGAGCGATGTAGGTACGTCCACTTTATTTAGGGGATATGATGGCACCATGCTTATACCCCGAATAACACGGCACAGGAAAGGCCCAGCCTAGGGCCAAGCACCCCCTTAAGGGGACTGTCGCCCAGCCTTGGGCCACAACCAGTCGCACAAGCACCGAGTGCATATGCGACTATAATCCTAAAACATTTGGCCGGGGAGGATGGCCGTGGGTAGTGGACGGACGTGCACCACGCTGCTCTCGCTTTCAACAAAGACATCGGATTTGTACTTCAAGGAACGAGAGAAAAAACAACAAAACAGATGAAAAAGGATATCCACACAGGATTTATTCAAGGTTTATCGCCGAAATTGTGATTCCAGGACAAAAAACATCAATCAACACTGAGAAGCACATGGCTGCAGCTACAGGGGGTCACATCCCAGAACAAAGGAACAAAGGAAACTGACCACGGACTGGACAGACTACACCGCACACACATCGCATAAGGTAAAGAACGAATTTTACAATTACAATTACAAATACAATTACAATTAGAATTATAATTATCGATTCCACGATTTACAATAATTTAATTTAATTTAATTAAACGCTGTTGATCGTACTCTAGTTTAAACACCGTTTAACCAATAAATTATGCCCTGGCTTTAAACGACAATAAAGTTTAACATAATTGACCGTATACCAATATCAATTTATTAACATTTAAACCCAATAAAGTTATCCCCACACATACCCCGCCATAGTAAAACGGAACAATTACGCCGTCTTAATCCCTAGTACGCATTTTACAATTATAAATAAATTACAATTACAATTATACTTATCGATTCCACTATTTACAATAAATTTATTAAACGCCGGTAACCTTGCCCTAGTTTAAACACCGTTTAACCAATAAATTATGACCAGGCCTTAAACGACAATATAGTTTAACACATTCTTATAAATTCTGTACAACTATGACACGCAAAAGGATTGAAATCTTCCAAGTCTAACAACCAATCAAATCCGTCAATGATACACACCGCAATCAGGTAAAACCTAACATTACTTTAACTTCATTTATCTCATCTCATTTTAAAACTCTTATTTATCACTTATCTCAACTCACCTAAATCCCTTTCCAAACATTAAACTAAAAATATTTCTGAAATACCCTGACAAATATTAATCTAGATATCCCTTTTAATAATAGTAACATGCCCCATACTTCAACCACATAGGACTGTAACACTATACAGCATTCAGTGCTGAAGTAGGTCAAACCCCCGCAAGCCAACTGTATAGGCCCATCAATGAGTCATCCTAATACTGGCATACAACTCGCTATTAAACCGCTGGCTGAATACATGTATATCGAGGTATACGGTATGGAATTTCAGGTTTCCCACACTAACGTACTTATCGTAGATCAGCGCCAAGGGTGTACTAAAACAACCTAATAGGGGCGATATTGGCCATAAGATTAGGGAATATATACGGTCAAATCTGAACGGTAAATTGACTATACTTTAAGTTACACTAATTTACCAACATCACTAACACACTGAAGGACACTACTAGACAGAACAAACACCATGAAAAAGGAAGGATTAACAGCAATGAAGAAAAGGAGCAGCATTAAAGGGCGCAGGAAATAATGAAGAAACCAACCCAAGAAGGAAATAAAGAATACAGATAACAAGAGGAAGCAAAAATAAAGAAGATTTAAAATAGAGACGATCAGGAGTAATATCCAAGAGAGAGAAGAAGGAGCAGAGGAAAGATGTAAATAACTACCGAAATATACAATTTGCCACACAGAAAAGATATAACTAACCAGATTGCCTACACAGTAAAGATGTAAATAACTATTCAGCCAAATTTGCCAGACAAACATCAAAGCAAGGGGTAGTCCAGGAAGCTCTACCTGCTACCCCACAAAACCCCGGTGCTTGTATCGAATCAAAGGTAAGGGACAGTCCAGGACACCCAACCCCCCTGCTGTCCCATAACCCCACCCACCCGACGCGGACAAGCTCAAAGGCAAGAGACAGTCCAGGCGGCTCTGCCTGCTGACCCACAAAACACAACTAAAGTTCTCAGTTTGGCTTTCGAAGACCACCACAATGCAATCATGATCCTTTTGGACGGCGGCTCAAAATCCGCAACCAACAATATCTAAGCGGTGCTAAAGTGTAACGGATGGCTCACATCCAGCTGATTGGAAAATGTTTTCGGCCCATATAAGTACGCTAAGTACGCAAAATTCCAACATAAGAATATATTCTAAATTCACAACTCTGTAACATTCGGTCAATTGCACAGGTGGCTCACACAATGTTGGTATAGGGACACCCGTAGGCACAACTGGTAAGGATTTGATCAAAGTCTGCCCGGCTGAGATAAAGCAGGGCGGACTAAATCTTTGGTGACGGGTGGGGTGGGGGATGCGGCCGGGGTGGGAGACCTGGTGGTGGGTCTGCCGTTTGGGAGCGATGTAGGTGCGTCCACATTGATAGGATAACGAGGCAAGATGTAGAAAGGCCCAGCTCGGGGCCAAGAGCCCTCTTAAAGGGACTGTCGCCCAGCCTAGGGCCTCAAGCAGTCGCATAAGCCTGTGAGCAATACGCGACTATAATCCTAATCAAGCCGGGGAGGATGGACGTGCGCCACGCTGCTGCTGAGTTCAACAAATACATCGAAGCAAAATACATCGAAGCTGGATTTAAGGAACTCAAGAAAAACAACAAAACATGAAAAGGATACACACATGGGATTTATCTAAGGACATCACCGAAAATGAGATTTTAGGACTACAAACAGCAATGTACACGCCGAACACATGGCTGCAGCTGCAGGGGGTCACTCCCCAGAACAAAGGAACAAAGAAAAACTGACCACGGACTGGATTAGACAAACTACACAACACACACATCGCGCAAGGTAAAGAATCCATATTATAACTATCAATACTAATATTCACATTATTTAATCTAAAACAAACCTTAATCCATTTTAATTTATAACAAACGTAATACTAGTTTAAATGTCGTTTATTCAATAAAATAGGACTTGCTTATCGCGCAAGGTTAAGAATCCACCTTAATATTAATAACCTCACTATATAAATACTAAACTTAACATTTGTTATCTCAACGCTTATTCAATACTCTCCCGTAAGGTTAAGAAATCCTTTATAATAAAAAAACATTTAATACTTACACTAATTTAAACTAATATAAAACTCAAACCTACTTCAGAATCCCGTTTAGTCAATAAAACTGCACTTGCTTATTGTCTAGAATTAAGAATTTCATTTATTATTAACAAACACCACTTTTGTGCTGCAAATTTAACATACTTAATACTTAATATTGCAATTTATAAATCTTCGTTTACTAATTCGTTCATTTTAATTCCTCTCAAAACATCAAATTAAGCTATTTCCGACAAACCTTTTTAAAAATTTTATTTAGGTACTACTTTCATTAATAGCAACATGCCCTATAGTTCACCCCAATAGGATTGTAACACTATACAGTATTCGGCGCAGTAATAGGACGAACACCGCAAGTCGGTTGTATAAACCCATTAATGAGTCATCTTATTACTGATACAAGACTAGTCACTAAACCGCTACTTGAATACATGCATATCGAAGTATACGGTATGGAATTTCTAGTTTCCCACACTAAAAGTACTTGTCGTAGAACAGCGCTAAGGACGTACAAAAACAACCTTATAGAAGCGGCTTTTGGCATAAGGTTAGAGGATATATACGGTCAAATCATTATGCAGAATCAATCATAGAATTAAACCAAAAATAATATAACAACTCAATCCCTTATACTCAACACCCCATTTAACTTTATGAAATAATTACATAATGAAGGGGAAAATGTAACCCAACAATTTACACCCTGTCAGGTCAAACCTGATACTGAAGCCAGAAGAGATAGAGAATGTCAGGATGTTAGCAATAGTCCAAGACCTAATAGAAGAGCTCTTCAGAGAGGAAATCAATAAAGAGTACGAAGAATGGACGGAGAAGTATAGAGAGAACAGCAAAATCATCAGGAGCCAGACAGAGGCATTGTCGACTGCCGAGTAGATACGAAAGAGTTCTGCTTCTCTTTCCAAAGAAGCAGACCCTACCCTCTAGGAACACCTGCAGCCAGTGTTGTTAGTTGATGTTGGGCTTTTTCCCCTTCTGAGTAAATGGTAGATATTGGGGTTATTTTC
>JAECUM010024809.1:0-15064 GCA_016617855.1 Megalonaias nervosa | reverse complement strand
AATCTGGATTGTAGATGATCGGATCGAGTGGTCAAATTTAGTATATCTCGCCGTATCTCGAGTCAGGAGAATATCTCAACTACATAGGGTTATTGTAGATTACGTAATAACTGAAGAAATCACTAACAATGTCGATATCAATAAAAAATTAGTCAGCTATAAGCAGTTTGACAAAAAAAATAAGCGTGACTTTGATCTTGATGCTGAATTTATTATAACACTAAGACAACTACAGAATAATCATTGTGCAAGCTGTAACACAATAATGTTATGGCAATATTCGAATAACAATCCAAGACAATTTACCGTAGACAGAATTAATAGTGATCTTGGTCATACACGTGAAAATGTGATGCTGACCTGTCTTGACTGTAATCGACGCCGGGGCGCTGGACGCCCTGGTGCTAATTTACATAAGTGAACGTGGTGGTAATTGTGTATCTGCAGGAATTACTTGTAATTGTTCACGTACAAATCCACGCTGAGGGGCTGTAGAATCTAGTCTGTATATTGGAGGTCTACCAGTGGATCTAACCACGCTAGAAATTTTATGTGTAGTCACGCTCCAGATAGGATCGGTTGCTCTTTTTTTACAACCTTCAAGTTCGCCAGGTTCATATAAATATCTAACTGTAACATTACCTAATACTGGTTGAGAGAAAGATTCACGTCGTCCGTAGCCATTGGGTATATATATTTTTTTGATCGCATTAGAAGGTTTCATGGAAGTTGCACGAGTAATTTCATTATTCAACGCAGCTATCACACTCGGTAATCTTGCAACCCATTCACGAGATCTATCCTTGAAGTTAGTAGATATTTCCTTTGCATATTGGTATCCAAATAACCGCTCAGCAAGTGTTCGATTAAATCGTTCAACAATCGCCTGATCACGATGAATTTCAGTATGTCCTCGTCTGATTTTAACGTTACGTTTCTTCATCAACGATGATACTACTCCAAGAAATTCTTTACCGGGATCAACTTGTAATAACCGTGGCCATCGTAGACCACCACGTTGATAAATGCGCTCAAACGCAGATGCAACTTCAGATGTTGTCTTTGTTGATAATGGCTCCGCTTCTTTATATCTACTCGCAATGTCAACGACAGTTAACGCGTATTTGTACGTGCGTGCTTTTCGTCCACGTGTTTTAATGGTATCGTGTGGTAAAAACAAAATATCTGCTTGATGAACTTCATTAGGAACACTAACATCAAAATGCGCGTAATGAATTTTTTTAGGTGGACTTAGGAAGATTTGCCATATTGCCTGTCATGCTAACCATGATGCAGCAACATTACGTGAAACTTTTGCTGCTTCGGCGAGTTTACTAATCGCTGCTTTACCTCTCCAGAATCCTCTCGGGGAATAATAAACAGATTCCATTATGATAGTTATATAATTAATTGCCAGCCCCTAGCACTAGTTTACCTTTCATAGCAGTTTTTACTAGAAAACTAGCTAATTTTTCTCTGAGAGATTTATTAGGTATAGAATTTAACGCGTGAATCAATTTCACATCTGCGAGATGTCGGTGTTGCAAATCCTTACTTTTATACGCGACATCATGAACGTAACACGCTTGATCGATCTTATTTACTGGATACTCTCCTGGTTTTGGTTGATCTTGGTTATCGAGTCTGATATCAAGTCGAGTTCCAGGACCACAATAATTATATCCGGGTAAATGTTTCTCACCGGGATATTTAGCCCATGGAGTCCCCGGTAATTTTCCTAACGAAGCAGCGATATCACCCCCACCTGTCTTTGTTGGAATAAATTTATATTTCTTGGTGCCACATTTCACACACTTGCCTGTAAGTGCACGTCTTTTATTTCTTGTTGTTATTGTCGTTAATTCAGTAGTATCGGTAGGTGCTCTGCATCGAACACAATATAGAATCATATTATTTATTATATGGATATAATTGACTTTTCTGCGACACGAAAACAAGAACCAGTAAAGCACCATCCAGCGCTTCCGAATTCTATCAGAATGATTATAATAGGCCCATCTGGAAGTGGAAAAACGCAATTATTACTTAATCTAATAATGCGATGGCTGAAGTGGGATAAATTATATTTAGTAGCACCATCTGTGATGATCAGCGATGTTACGAAGTACTTAAAGATTTTAATGAAAACGCAAAATTGTTGCATGAAGACAGTGTCATAGACTTTATTACTGATATTGATGAAGCGCCATCTGTAGATGACCTAGATGGATTCATTAATAATTTAGTAGTGTATGATGATGTTATGCTGGACAAACAATCAAATCCAGCTAGAATATTTTCAGGAGGTAGACATAAAAACACAGACGTGATTTATGTTACACAGCGTCATACACAAATTCCAAAAGTGATCAGAGATGACTGCAATATTTTAGTTGTGTTTAATGGCGTAGATAATCATACGCTGCAGAATATTTATTATACTTGGTGTTCTGGGGACATGGACATGAACAAATTTAAAAATTTCTTTTCAAAAGCACAAGCTGCTCCCTTTGGTTTTGTAACAATAAATTTACATGATCCAAGGTCAAGATATCGTAACGGACTTGATACAATTTTTGGATAAAAATCATAGCAGCAGGAAGGGTGGACGACAAAAAATTAAGTGACCAGTACGTGAAAAAAATCAGAAAAAATATGGTCAATTAGAGAAGTTTTTACTATTAAGACAAAAACTTTTTTTTTCAACCTTCGTAGGAACCCTTAATTTCAAAAAATAAGGTCTCTACAATTAAGCCAAAAAAGTTGTAGGGTCCAGCCTCCCCTGCTTATTGTTTAATTGTTGAAAAACTCCTTGTATCTTATTTATGTATCGGCGAGTCAACGATAAATGCCATAGCAGCAGGAAGGGTGGACAGACATTTGGATAATGAATATGTTTGCCTGATGATTAAGACAAATGATTTCGCGGTATGGCAGTCGAACCCTACACTTGTCTTAATTATAATTGCAAAATATGCTTGAAATCTAAGTTGTAGGGTCCACCCTTCCTGCTGCTATATGAGCTTTTTGAATAGCATTTTATAGCCATGTACACAATTTAAGTATCGAATATCGTGACTATGGATGACCATTGCAATTTAAAGTCATGAAGAAAAACTACACATAATATAGACACAGTTGTGTACCAAGACAGTTTCAGTTGTTGTAATGCACACGATATCCTTTATGGATGGAAGGATTAAAATCAGTTCACGTACCCCTCAGTACATTCATCGGCGGGAGCACTGTCAATTTCGT
Source organism: Megalonaias nervosa (assembly GCA_016617855.1). Lineage (NCBI taxonomy): Eukaryota > Metazoa > Mollusca > Bivalvia > Unionida > Unionidae > Megalonaias > Megalonaias nervosa. Next base: position 11,806 of record JAECUM010024809.1, on the reverse strand, counting down.
ATTCGGGCCAACAGAGGACCTGTCTGCATGATGCTAATTTCTGCGAAAGGAGCAGACCGTGAAATGTCATAAAAATTAAACACGAAAGAGTGGGAGAGAACGACGTCGTGTCATAGAAATTAAATGAGACAGAAAATGAATTAGAAAACTCTCAATGCTGATGTTTGAATAGATACGGGAAGGAGTATATTATGTTCAACATTACTTAGAGCAGATAATTGCCAGCAAGAACCGTTTCGATTTAACTGCTCCATGTCTTGGTGACATGGTGCAGAGAGATGGGCTGATGGTATACGTAAATTCTTCAAAGTAAATTCTTGGGTGATTCAGTCCTCAACTGCACCTCTCACACAAATATTTCTTCATAAATCTGGTGCTATTTTTGAGAGAATCATTGTAAAATGATTGCATTAAATCCGATATTTACTTACTGTACTAGTCTAAAATGCTCGAGTATTAAAATGTCTTAAAAATATGTTGCAAGATCACCACTTCATTGGTTATATTTTTGAGCTTTATAAACTGGCGTAAAATTTTCTATTACTTCAAGCCATACACAATATCGAGATCAGGCTGTAAATTAGGAACATGTTCGGTTCTAACCAAAAATAGTAATTATCTTTATCATGCAGCTAATTATTGACGTACATGTCCTTATTATTATTATATATGTTACGTAAAACAAAATTCTTCCAAAAATATTAAGGCTCTCTAAAGGGTACTAGACTGATAGAAAAAATGTTGTTATAAATACTTAATAATGCATAGCAAATGTAGAAATGAACATCGAGCACCAAACTGGCAGCTATTGCACAGGGCACAGAAACTATAATAACGTGGCTCATAGTTTTACAAATGTTTGAGAGTAATGTACACATGTCGTAAGATACGTAATGTTTTATAATTTTCGTTTAGTACACATGTCGCGAAACACACGATATTTTTATAATTTTCGTATAGTATCACATGTTGTGAAATACAAGATAATTATATAATTTTCGTATGCTGCGTTATTCAAACATAGTTAAAAGAAGATGGTGAATTTGAGACGACAATGTAATAAATGTTTGCGATTAGATGGAGTTAGTCCCAGAAAATATAAATAGACTGAGGGCTTCTAAAGGTCGCTGTTGAAGCCATGATAATAATTTAAATGAACCTGCAAGCCCTTCGACAATGTCTCATGCTGGCCACTCACTGTGATACTATCACAAGTACTGTAATATTGCCGAGAGACAGTGACTCTAGATGGCCTTTTTGGCGACAATTACAAAAACTGTCACGCTGCCGATGATTCCATGGACAGACAGGCGTATGCTAGTCTCGTATATAGACATTGAATACCCCTGTGAGACAAAATTATCTCAGACAATCTAGATTATGTTATTGAAAAATCTATCGCAGGGTAATTTTATCATGAAATTCGTAAAGTAATTTTGGGGACACTGTTGCAAATATATGGGATATGCAAAAGTTTTAGAAATCTCCCACTTTAATTATACTAAATGCATTCTGCTTTCTGTTGTTTGCAATTGTAAATATATTTTTTGTCTAATGATTTATTGGCTACATCCTAGTGCGATTTTAATCAAGTCGTCATTGCATAGCAGCAGACTTGAAAAATGAATGACGTATCATGAGACAACTGCCAGAGAAGAACTGTGATTGTAACCTTATAGATTTGATAAACATCTTCATTGATTAAAATTTGTGTCAGGAAGTGAAAAAGCGAAACGTACAAAAACTTAAATGTATATGTTTTAAGTGCTGTGTTGATAGATTTTCAATTACATGAAACTGCCTGGATAATAGTTTACGAGTTTTGCACAAGAAATTCAAGAGCTCTGAAGAAATCCAAAATTATATCGAAACCCTTTGATCAGTTGAAGGCATTTTGACAGGAATATCTACTGCAAATTGACTTGTACATTGTCGCTAACCTGAAGTACATATTTATCCTAAACTTGATGAGAAAGATAATATCCCATGGAATTAAGGCCAGACAAGGGGATATGAATGTTGTCACTGGTATTGAGGATGGACAGATAACAAAATTGTCAAGAAATTCTGAAGGTTCTCTCAATTTGCAACTGCAAATTAACTGTGATAAGTAGCTGTTATGATCCTTTCATTTGAAAAGGATATTTCCGTGGAGAGCCTTGATTTACCACGTCTTGATTGGAACATTCAATTATTGTGTATAATAGGCATTACTTGTTTCGCTCGACAAGTGCGATTCCACTATTAGAGATGACAAACAATTTCCTGGCATAATTTAATAGTAATGAAAACCACAAGTCAATTCCCTTCCCATTTGCTTAAGTAGCATGAATTATTGTTACAGACACGGCGTTGCATACTAAGTGGTACCATGCCGTAGGATGACAGTGTTGTGATAGGAGGACAGTGTTGTGGACAATGTGGTTGACAATGCTGTGGTAGGGTGACAATGTTTTGATATGATGACAATGTTGTGGACAATGTGGTTGACAATGTTGTGGTAGGATGACAATGTTGTGGTATGAAAATGTTGTGACAGGATGACAATGTTGTGGTATGAAAATGTTGTGATAGGATGACAATGTTGTGGTATGAAAATGTTGTGACAGGATGACAATGTTGTGGTATGAAAATGTTGTGATAGGATGACAATGTTGTGGACAATATGGTAGGATGACACAGTTATGGAGAAAGTTGTGGTAGGATGACAATGTTATGGAGAAAGTTGTGGTAGGATGACAATGTTATGGAGAAAGTTGTGGTAGGATGACAATGTTGTTGTAGGAGAACAATGTTGTGGTAGGAAAATCGCACTTTTATCGTCCAGTCAATAATAATTCAATGTATTTTAATCAAGCTTTGCTTCATTGGGTGCAAAAGATAACAATCTCTAACTTGTTTCGTAAAATAAAAAAAAAGAAGAAGCAAATGGAACTGTACGTTAGTTGGTAAATGGACAGTTGGTGGATAGGTTGGTTGGTACGTAGGTAGTATGCATGGATAGATAAATGTATGGATGGAAGGTTGGATAGACAAGTAAACTAAGCACATTCAAAATATATACATTTGTGTTTTTCTTAAATTACATAGCGCATATATAACTCAGGAAATGAAATCAGCTGAACTCGTCCCTGACATAAGTTAACTTGTCTCAAAAGAAATAAATTGTACAATTAAGTATTTGTATAAAGACGGCGATTTTTATCCGGGGGGGGGGGGGGGGGGGGGGCTAACCACAGGTCTACTTGAATTTTGGAGATAACAGTGTATCTTTTTACTTTCACCTACAGATTAAAAATCTGTTCACTTTCGCTTTTGAAATCTATGTTTTTTTCCCAGGAATTCGAATCAAACCTGTCAACTATAATTCTGAAAAGACCAGATTCCTAACCACGTTTTCTGGTATTCAAACGAATATTCCGTATCGTATTGCCACTTGAATGCACTAAATTGTATTTTCTTTTGACCTATTTCTTGACCTTTCTAGCTCTAAAAGAATGAAGTGCTGTGATGTAATTGCTACAATAGACCAATTTTCCATTAGATAAGAGCATCTATCTCGACATCTGTTTCGTTTTAACTTTTGACATTTATAGTGGCTATCTTTTTACTAATGCCTGCATTTAACTCAACCAAATTCATTTAAATTGCAAATAAAAATCTTTTTGGCAGAATTCACTACTTAGAAGTAATGCACAGAGACGAGCATCTGACTAGTTTGAAAGATCGAGGCAGATGTTACAATTGCACTCTTCAAACTACCTTCGTTTATGCTTCCTGCGCTATGTACTTGACACCAAGCATGCTTACAATTGCGAACTGTATAGCCACATTAGGAAAAGATGTCGTGGCGTCATTATCTACCATCCGGGTTTGTGCCAGAGGTACGTGCATTCTACGATAAGATTAAAAACACTGTTAATCTTTGCAATCGCCTGTCTTTCTAGTGGAACAATTCACAACTGTGCTCAAAGTAGGCAGCCCGCTCCATGCCCAAATAGCTCGTTTAGGAGGAAATTAACTTCCAGCTGCATTGGGGGTAGGGTGTTGGAAGGGGGTGTATAGGGAGTTAATGTATCATGTTTGCTACAAAATCGGACAGTGTGGAATCTAAATTTTCTGCCTGTAAATGAGATGTATTTTTGCCTCAAATCTAGTTTTCGCTTCTAAATAATAGAAATATATCCTAATTGTTTTTAGGCATTGATAATAATAATAATAATAATAATAATAATAATAACAACAACAACAACAACAACAACAATAATAATAATAAAAATATGGACTTAGAACAGCGCCTAATCTTTAGAAACTCTAAGCGATTTACAATATTAGATACCACAGAAAAACATACAACGACAAGATTACGAAACAACGAACACCATGACTTTACAAAAGAAAAATATGGTGGAAAATAATTTTAAGGAAGTAAACATTATTAAGTCTTGAAGTCTGTTCTTGTAGTCGAAATAGGTGAGTTTTAAGAGCACTCTTGAATGAGATCACAGTGTCCTTGTGTCTAAGACGTGGAGGAGAAATGTTGCTGACTACCGGCAGCCATGGTAATGGAGTAGAGCGTAGTGTTCCAGAGATTATGCGCACTGTTGTGTCGAGCTGGACGTCAATTGGCTTGGTAAGGGACGATCAAGCCCAGATAGTAGCGCAATACTCGGCTGTCGAATAACAGAGGCCCAGTGATGATGTCTTAAGTGTCTGAGCATTAGCGTCCCATCCTGAGCCAGCAAGTTTACGGAGTGGGTTGTTTCGAGTGCTAAGTTTGCTGCAGTTTTCTTCAGGTAGTTGTAGAATGTCAGTGACCTGTCCAGAGTCATACCAAGGTATGTTGGTGTCGGTCGTGCTTTGTGTGCTGCCCATTGAGGATGATGCAAAGCTCACGGTTCGCATTTGCATTGTTAAGGTGGAAGACGCTGGAATCATTTTGCTTGGCTGTAGGGGCCATTTCCTGAAGAAGTCCGACATCTCCTCCAGGTCCTTGTTCAGTACCTCCTCAAGCTCAGTAAACGAGCTATTTTGGGTCCCGAGAGCAATGTCGTCTACATACATGAACTTGCGAGACTGTGTTTTAGGCAAGTCATTGATATAAACATTGAACAGACCTGGCGAAAGAACAGACCCCTGTGGGAGTCCATTAGTCCGACGTCTCCACGAGCACCAGCTCTCTTGGATGTGCATTCTAAAGCGCCCGTCGCAAAGGAACAGTTCGATAGTCTAAACTATCCAGCGCGGCAATACTCTGGAAATTTTCAACAACAGCACTGCATGTCAGACTGTGTCATATGCCGCTGTTAGATCAAGGAAAACAACTCTGGTTGTAAGGTTCCTCTGAAAACCTTTTTCAACAAACCTAGTCAGGGCAAGGACTTGATCTCAAGTGCTGCGGCCATGCCTGAAGCCTGTCTGCTCAACAGTTATGATGTTCTCCAAGTCCGGAATGATATTTTGGAGAATCAGGCGCTCCAGTACCTTGAAACAGACTTTGGGATCGCAATAACCTTTCCCTGCACTTTTTCCTAATAACCTGTGTGTATAAAGCGGCGAGCTATACCTTTACCTTCAGGCCAAAATGCTTCAGAAACTCAGGCAGGATATTGTCATATCCTTCTGCTTTGCCTGATTTGATCCTGCATAGCACCTTTTCAAGCTGCTGTTGTAAATGCCTCAGGAGCATTTTGATCGAGTTAATCTGACTTCCGACGGCAGTATTTCCGCCGCTCATCTCGTACTTGACGTCGGTGCTGTTTCACGATGGGTGCTTTTGCCACTTGTAATAAGTGGCTAGCAATAGCATTTGGTTTGACAACAGGGTGGACATGAAATGGTGGTTGCTGAGCGTTGTCAAGTCGGCGAATCAAGTTCAGCAGTTCTGGCTGGAGGGCGTGAATTTGAGTGACCGTGTAGTTTCATGAAGTTCTAATCCTTTACTGTGGCTGCCGGTGCTGAGAAACACTCCTCCTGCACATCTCCATCGCCAGCAAGCAACCACAAAACTGATGGCTAAGGTTTATGCCAGTTAGAAACTTTCACTGTACGTGTACATCACGTCACATCCGACAGTCCGGTTGGCATCGACATATCCAATCTGGTTAGGTCCGTTGCCGGAGCATATGACAGCTATTTCGGCATGGAGTGATGAATGGTCTTCAACAGATGTTGTAAACCATTCCATCATGACTGAGCCATGCCTGCCCTCCTCGCTTCAACCTTCCACAACATCTGTGGACTACGCTGAACCGTTTCCGGACAGGACAGGGTCGTTGTACAACCTTGTCCGATGGGGCCAGGCCACTGACTCTCCCTGTAGCTGTGGTGCTTTAAAGACCATGTCATACATGATTTATCATGCACTGCCCACGATAAATAAATAATGCGTCTAAGATCTAATGGCAAGTAGATGGTACTGTTACGCAAAAGAACGTTTTCCGTATGAGTTAGTTTCAACAGGAGCATAAATTTCTAGTTGGGGAGTACACATGGCTGACAGTGATCCCTGGTGGACTGCAGGCTCTACACCTTGCTGACGATGACGCTGTTAGATGGTTGATCATGCACTGCACACGATAAATAAATAATGTGACTTAGATCAAAGGGCAGTTCGTTTTCCGTATGACTTAGTTTCAACAGTGGGAATAATGAGGATACGAGTGACGGAAGAGGAGGATAAATTTCTAGATAGGGTGTACACATGGGTGAGGTCAGATATGTATATTGGACTGGTGCCAGTCAACGAAATATAGCATAGTGAACAGACTTTGTGTTTAATTCTGAAAAGAACGCGTAGCCAGTGAAGGTTATAGAGCAGAGGGAGGTGTACTCAGTTCTTCGTACTCTAAGAGTAATGTGAACAGCCGTGTCTTGAGCTTTTTGAAGTTTCTGTAGTCAATACTGAGACGAACCAGACAGAAATGAATTACAATAGTCCAGTCTTTAAAGTACTAAGTAACACACAAATGTTTTAGTGGCATCCACCGAAAGGAAATTGCGAATGGGGATGATGAGTCTCAGCTCCAGATATGCAGCCTTGCATATGTTCATTAGATGTTGGTGTAACGAGTGCTTACTAACTAGTATTATTGACTAGTTTGGTCTTACATCACGCCGTTGAGATCACTGAAGAAAGAAAAGAATCATTTCCACCTTATTATCATAAACAGTTAGAAACTTGTTAAGTTCTGGAAAACTTAAATGTTTGTAACGATAAGAAAATTATTTATTTGTATCTAGCATAATTTTGTGTTTTATTGAAAAGAACACAATCACAATTAAAAACACTCTAATGTAAGATTTGACATGGTTTCTGTAAGTAAACAGTGCAAGAAAATAATTACTATTAAAAACATTAGAAAGGACGATTTTACATGGTTTCTGCGACAAAACGTTGCAAGAAAAGAATCAGATAATTTGTAATATTTCATAACAAGAAAAACTAAGATAAAGTAAGATACTTGTAAACAATAAATCTAAAATAAAAATATGCACTTGCAAACAATACTGATCAATAATAAGTACTTGCAGATAATACTGGTCAATAATAAGCACTCGCAAACAATACTGGTTAATAGTAAGCACTTACAAACAAAACGTTTCTATAATCAGTACTTGTAAGCAATACTGGTCAATAATAAGCACTTGCGATAATACTGGTCAATAATAAGCACTTGCAGAAAATACTGGTCAATAATAAGCATTTGCAGAAATTACTGGTCAATAACAAGCACTTGCATTTAATACTGGTCAATAATAAGCATTTGCAGATAATACTGGTCAATAATAGGCACTTGCGGATAATACTGGTCAATAATAAGCACTTGTAATTAATACTTGCCAATAACAAGCACTTGCAGTTAATACTGGTCAATAATAAGCACGAGCAGTTGATACTTGTCAATAACAAGCACTTACAAACAATACTGGTCAATAATAAGCACGTGCAGTTGTTACTTGTCAATAATAAGCACTTACAAACAATACTGGTCAATAATAAGCACTTTCAGTTAATACTGGTCAGTATTAGGCACGTGCTGATAATTCTGGTCAATAATAAGCACCTGCAAACAATACTAACTAATAATAAGCAATTTGACTGAAAGTAAATGATGACACACATATCGACGTTCTTACCTTTGATGACTGTTTAGAAATATAAACTCATCCCATGAGAATAATGAAGAGGCAGATAACAAATAAGGAAGCGTTAAATATAACATATTACACAGTATTAAATGAAATAATCCCTTTAGAAAAAATACTCAGCTAGCGGAGAAATTTGAAATCTAATACCGGTAAGTCACCTGGTAACGATTCCATCTTTAACGAAGATTCGAAATGTACAGGAAACGCCTCTCTTTCTGTGTACATGAACCTTTTCGCCCTAATTATAAATCCACTCAGAAACGTGAACTATAGTATTCAGTCAACCCAATATATAAAAAGAAGGGAGATAAATCAGATCTCACCAATAACGGGCCCATTACTTTACCGAACTGTCTTAGCAAGAACTTGATCTCAACTTATAAAATTCCCGCTTTCAGAAGAAAATAATACACTACCTAATGCATAGGCAGTTTTGCGTAACGGATTTTCCACAACTGATATTGTGTTTGTGTTAAATCCCTTACTAGAATTTTGAAACGAAAAATAAGGCATTATTTTGTATTTTTGTGGAATTAACACGTTTTCCATAAGGTATGAAAAGTTTATTAATTGTGACAATTGATGCATACTGGTATAAATCGCAAAATGCTAAAGGTAATTATGAATATGCATATGGATGTGAAATCGTATATCTTTCTTAATGGAGAGAAATCAGGGTTACTCGCATGCAACCAAGGAGGTACATATGTGATAATCTTTATCCTTCTTTGTTGACCTTGTATTTCAATGACAATGTCGTTACCTTTTGAGTTTACACTAAAATTTAGATATATTTTTCTTGCTTTATGTAGACAGTACCTTTGCATTGTCTAAAACAATACAAGAGATATGCAAAATAATCTTGATGTATTCCATAATTACTGCCAAAAGCATAAGCTTGTCATTAACACAAGCAAATCCAAAGCTTTGAGTTTAGATCAATGAGGCAACAGACACAATGTGAAGTTTATATTAGGAGATTCGTAACTTGAAAGTTTCAGAAATAACAAACATGTATGATTGACCCACGGGAAGAATGGTTGATGTTTAATGTGAGTTAAGAACCTAACTAGTCAAGACAGGAACGCTAACAATCGTCTTTTAGAAAAGAATATTAAATCTAAATTTGCCTCCACGCCATCAACTTCATCTTTTTGATATGACAAGAGTTCCACTTCTTACATATACAGCTGAAAGCTGGGGGTTTTAAAAGTTCCAAATGGAGGGAATTTTTCAACTAGACGTTCTTAGAACTTTACTTAAAGGTGAAACATCCACCCCTACATATCTGTTTTATGGTGAGCTTGAAAGAACCCATCTACATTATGACCAATAAAAAAGACAGTATGTTGCTATTGAATATATATATCATTAACGATAAACAAACCAAAACTGCGATGTCTCGTGTATCTAATTGTTATTACAGTATTATAATAATGGATTGAAATAATTCAACATCTTATTGGAAACTGAGTTTTAATCAAAATATTCCCAAAAAATAGCGGTTTGATATATTATTTATGGAAAGACTATTCGATCAATTTATACAGACTTGGGAATCTTCCACTACTAACTCGACAAAAGCCGAAAGGAGTTACAATTTGAACATTAGCTTTTAAGGGACTTCTTTAAAAAAAAATCAACAAATATAAAATAAATATGATTAAAATCAAAACTGAAATGATTGTCTACCTATATAGAAGGAACGCTGGGGAACAATTTGCCTGGACATGAAAGAATGCTCCAACTTTACGTTAAAAATTGTGTGATTGGTGCATTTTGTATTTGTATTTTGTCTGAGAATAAAGAAACTTACTACACAAAAACTTTTATATCAGACCAAATGTACACACGTTTAAATAATTATTGAGTTCTAAGAAATATGACATTTTAAGAAAAGTCTCTAAATTATGAAATTATTTATCAAATTTTTTTAAATTCTAATCATTTGTTTTTGGATGTGTATCTTTTCTTTAGAATTTTTATGAAGAGAAAGGTATCAGAGTAAACTCACCAAACAACTTAGATAAGTCAAATGACATTTACTCCTTTATGTTGTTTACAATTACCCCACCACATCCATGATATATTAAAATTAGGGAAATTGGGCTTTAAATCATTTACTGTATCGAAATTCTTTTGTACGTAAGTCCACTTATGGGATGTTGGATGGTCAGCAAGCAGTCGCCAGGTCGCCATGTATTAGTCGCTTAGTACGCCCGCTTATCAGAAGTGTGATGGCCAGGTCGCCATGTAGCAGTCTAAGGTCGCCATGTAGCAGTCGCTTAGTACGTCCACTTACCCGATATGGGATGGTCAGGTCGCCATGTAGCAGTTACTTAGTACGTCCACTTACCTGATATGGATGGTCAGATGGCTATGTAGCAGCCTAGGGTCGCCATGTAGCAGTTGCTTAGTACGTCCACTTACCCAGTCTAGGATGCTCAGGTCGCCATGTAGCAGTCGCTTAGTACGTCCACTTTCTCGATATGGGATGGTCAGGTCGCCATGTAGCAGATGCTTAGTACGTCCACTTACCTGATATGGATGGTCAGATGGCCATGTAGCAGTCTAAGGTCGCCATGTAGCAGTCTAAGGCTGCCATGTAGCAGTTGCTTAGTACGTCCATTTACCCAGTCTAGGATGGTCAGATGGCTATGTAGCAGTCTAAGGTCGCCATGTAGCAGTTGCTTAGTACGTCCATTTACCCAGTCTAGGATGGTCAGGTCGCCATGCAGCAGTCGCATAGTATGTCCGCTTATCAGAAGTGTGATGGCCAGCTGGTCATGTAGCAGTCTAAGGTCGCCATGTAGCAGTTGTTTAGTACGTCCACTTACCCAGTCTAGGATGGTCAGGTCGCCATGCAGCAGTCGCATAGTATGTCCGCTTATCAGAAGTGTGATGGCCAGGTCGTCATGTAGCAGTCTAAGGTCGCCATGTAGCAGTTGCTTAGTACGTCCATTTACCCAGTCTAGGATGGTCAGGTCGCCATGCAGCAGTCGCATAGTATGTCCGCTTATCAGAAGTGTGATGGCCAGCTGGTCATGTAGCAGTCTAAGGTCGCCATGTAGCAGTTGTTTAGTACGTCCATTTACCCAGTCTAGGATGGTCAGGTCGCCATGTAGCAGTCGCTTAGTATGTCCGCTTATCAGAAGTGTGATTGCCAGGTCGTCATGTAGCAGTCTAAGGTCGCCATGTAGCAGTTGCTTAGTACGTCCACTTACCCAGTCTAGGATCGTCAGGTCGCCATTTAGCAGTTGTCGAGATAGCATGAACCTTGCAAAACCAGGAAAGACGTTCGTACGAAATTAGTACACGTGCTTTTATGTGTATTCTTTATCTTCGACTTACTCCCAGATACTCGAAACCCATATTTCTTCATAATTTCGCATGTACCTTATCTCAGTGCTGTTTTTTTTTTTTTTTTTTTTTTTTTTTTTTCGGTGTTTTTATTAGACTTTTTGCTTCTTTTTTCCCCAAAAAGGAAATTAATATAATCAATAATTACAAGTTAAATCGATACACCTTTTTTCATCATTCTTAAGTTACGAGTTTAACACAGATTAATTTGTTTTTAATTTATCTTACTTTATTTTCCTTATTTTCAATTATATCAACGTCTATATATTGCAGTGTGAAGTGATATATATATATA
>JAECUM010024808.1:0-48570 GCA_016617855.1 Megalonaias nervosa | reverse complement strand
CTCTCTCTCTCTCTCTTGTCAGAAGTTTCAGTACATACTCCAACCATTCTGGAAAGTCTACACTGTTGCAGCTTAGCGTCACCAGATATATACTGACGAACTTTTATCGATGGAATATCGACAGTTAGAGCTAAAACGTCGCACGACAAGAATAGTATATACTAATAACTGATTGTTTCTTGAACATAGATGTACACGACTATTTTACAATTTTGAAATGAGTCATGTTAGACGTGATTTGCAAATACCGGACAGAACAAGTTTGAGGCATACGATCGATATATTTTCAATTGTAGTTTTTGTCATTTATTACTGCAATTAGTATATTAAATTGATTGATTTTTTGTGTCACTAAAAGTAACATAGTTTGCGTATACCATTTCAAACACAGTTGTAAAAGTAAAACGTACGAAAGTCATTTAATCGAAACCATCGCTGACGTGATTCTAACAAGCTGTAATTTAAGCTCCCCAGGGTATACTGAACATTAATCATCCGGGATATTGGACTTTATTTCTTACAAGGTTGCGTGAAACGATTATTTCCAGTTATCATTGTGTATACCCTTATCCATTTGTAGATTTAATACCGACGCGAATATTGCATGACAATTACCACAGGTCATATATATCCTAAGAAAATATTACAGAACACTATTTTAAGCACGAATGTATATATCCCTACAAAAATTAAGGCTCTGTAACAAGGAGCGATATTTCCGACGAAAAGGAAACATAGGAGACCTTCGGAAATGCAATATTCAAATTTAATAGAAAAATGAAACAAAAACACTATCATGGTACACGTGTACAAGTTCCATTACGAGGTTATCTTTTGGTACACAGCAAACGCAGATTTAGATACAACTTAATATCGAACTGACGTTCCTCCATACAACAGCCATGGCGTACTAAATTTACGTAATTGTTCCTGACTTTGCCATCAAAACTACACAGAAAAATAGTCACTCTGGCTGTATGATGATCATTAAAAGCCAGCAGATCACATATAGTGTTATATTCACACACAATGTAATCATGTAATCATTGAACAATATATTTTATTTTAGGACACGTCGGAATCTGACAAGATGCACCAGTTCTATAAAATTCACAGACAGTAATAATTTCCATCTTTAGAATAGAACTACATATTTGTGAACTAGTATTAGAATATTTAAATGAATCCATGAGACCAACAGTACTATGTTGGTACATGTTAGCTGTCAAGTAAACATTTGGTTCATGTCAAATATTTATATTTGATGGCGGATATCGTAAACAAGGATGTAATTACCACGTGTAATCAAAGAAAACACCTGTACATATGAGGTCTACTAGAAATATGTGGTTGGTACTGAGATTATTTGACATGCATGAATCCCATAACTTAGACTAAAATTATGGATCGGAAAATGTAAGTTTTGTCAAGTCAAGCATATTCGAAAATAGTTGAAACGTCTTTACACAAAATTTAGCTAAACAAATGTATGAAGGTATAACTGGAGATCTTTGATAAAATATATTCTCCAAAGAAAAGTCACTGTGGAACTAAATTTTCCAAAACGATTCCTGACTGCGATGTAAACGATTTATCCTCAGTATCGAGGTGTAGCTCGACAACGAGGACATAGAAAAAAATGTTTAAATCGATCTTTGGTAGTGTAGCTGTCGTCTTAAAACTTATTCTGATTCGTAGATTGCGTGCTTTAAAAATGATGTCTTAACAAATGCAAAAGACTCCATCCAAAGTGAGCTCATCGAAAAGCAAAGCCCCAAACAAGCATTACTGAATCCTGGTGAAAACATGTTGATCAAGCCAAGAAAAAACTATTGAGACCCAGAAAAGCACCTATAAATTCATTTCACAATCCTGTCGAAACGATTGCGCCATATTCCGCGCAGGTGCATGGACAAGGCAAAGAGATATTAAAAGCCATTCAGACCTCACAGACACAATAATAAAAAGATTATGAAACTATGATCCATCAGAGATTTATTCGAATTTGATTACTAAAAATGATACACCGAGATTTTTGCGAATGCTCTTAAGACACAACTTGATATGTTTGACATAGCACCAAATACGATCATGACGATGCAACAGACCAATCCAGACGTCGATGTTCGAGTGGCTGCCGTCAACCGTTGCATGCATTATTTGTTCTGTTTAAGTGAAATTGCACTTCAGCAACCATCTCGTATGTATGGTTATGTACCCTTGCAGAACTTACTTAGAGAATCTCCCAACTTACGGAATAAAGTTAAAGTACACACCGATATTTATCCTGCTGAACGCTTTAATTTTCTGTGATTCACATGGCTAGTTTTCTACGCATGTTCTCATACAATAGTACGAAATTTACGCATGTTACAAAGATACATTGCGAGAATAATGTAACAAATGAAGGAGATTCTGTAAAAAATCTCCAGTTATGGCCCCCGGCTTTAATGATTTACAATGTTACAGAACGCCGAAAAGCAACATCCAATAAACACTCTTTTGACGAATGATTTGAACAAGAAACAAGATCACTGAAAGTCTCTGAAGCATAATATATATATATATATATATATATATATATATATATATATATATATATATATATATATATATATATATATAACATGGACTTCTTTTTAAATAAAGGTGTAATTCTGATCAAAATACACCCACTCACTTATACCGAACCTCATTTGCCTTGTTACTCATCACAGAGTCTTGCGACTATCCGAGTTTGCGTTGGACAGTCTTCTTTATGTTGTTGACGGCTGCCTTCTTAAGATTATGAAGTGCTGTCTTCTAAACGGACCTTTTGTAGCCGATGTATCTCATTCAGCAGTCTCGATAGACAACATCACTAAACCAATATTGATGTTTACGTGTATTGGAACGGACGGTTTGGATCCAGATGTGTACACAATCTCTGAAGGACGCAGTTTTCCTCCACAATCTCGTAGTTCGCATCAATTATTTCTAGTTGGGTCCATAGTTCTTCGACAAATGCCTGTTTCATATTCTCCTGTTTCAATTTAAGACGCTGAGATTTTTCGGCATTTTGTGCCTTGCGATCATCTACTGAATCTAGATATTGAGGTTGGACACTATAAGCTTGTGGTCAGTCCAGCATTCTGCACTTCTCATGGCTTTCGTGACTCGGAGATGCTGACTGTGTCTTCTCCTGACGATGACGTAGTCATTGAAAAACCAGTGCTTGAAACATGAATACATCAAAGACGTCTTGTTGCGGTTTTGTCGGCAGAAGACTGTGTTGGTGATCATGAGGTCATGTTCAACGCATATTCATTTCTTCAGTGGGAGGAGTCCATTGTTGTTGCATTTGCCAGTCAAGTTTGCCAATGACATCTGGCCATATATTGTAAAGTGTGCCAACTCTAGCATTTAAGTCACCAAGAATTATAAGCTTGTCTTCCTTCTGTACTTCTGCGATTAGAGACCCCTGGTTTTGTAGTTTGTTCTTGATCTCATCTGGGTTGGTCATGGTGGGTGTATATGTGCTGATGATATTAGCATGTCTTTCTCCAGACAGTGAGAGTTTCATTTACATTAGTCTCTCATTCACACCCATTGGCAGATTTCTGAGCTTGCTGACTAGCTGTGATTTGATTGCAAACCCAACACCAGCTTCGCTTTATGCAGGTCAAGAGATAGAGCCAGCTCAATGTCATATATGAAAGTGAGAATGAATGTAAATTATTGTGCAATTCACTTCACACATACACTATACATAAATACGTGATAAGCTCTGAAATATACGACGAAAATCTCAATTTCATCATATAATACTCATATGTCAAATATCTTCCACTCTGTCCAATGTGCAAGTCAACTTATCGTTAGAATCCCAAATAAATTGGTATTTCTCATAGCAAAGTTCACATTGTACAACAGTCTGGATCCTAATGGAGTCTCAACCACCCGTTACAATGTGACGAACGAATGGGCAAGATATATTACAACTTTGAAACTGACCAATGGGAATGTTGCTTATTGCATGGACTGAACATGTAACAAAACAGACAAAACAGGTAGTAAGATTAGCCAAATTGCCAAAATAGAACAACAAACAAATTGACTGTAGTCCTAGCTCAAGGTAACATAACTAAAAAGATATAGCAAACGAATGACACAATAAATACAACTTCTTACTAAACTGAATATTAAATAAAATAATGAAATGTCTAATCTGCTAGACAGCAGTTATCTAGTTTAAGTTAACAACAACAGAAAGAAAGTGTAATTGCAGCAAAACAGCTTTTTAAACGTTTAGTACTCTTGTCTGTAAAATAGCATAGAACAGAACTGAATGAAGCTGATCTTAATTTAGTACAAACCTCTGCGACAATATACAGGTTGCACATGACAGCAAGAAATGCTTATTTAATTGAGCTGTGACCTACAAACATCATAGCGAATTAAAAGCTGAAACGGGATTGTTGATTCCAATAGATCCTATTGATAATTAGCACAATACAATAATAATAGTTCAAATATCATCATTGCAGATAAAATTATAAGTGAAATATGTGTGGCAATGCTCTCAAAAGTGGCTGTGATACCGATTTGAGAATTGTATTGAACACTAACTGTACATAATCATTTATAAATTAGATACGGTTAGCATATAAGAAAACTGAATCTCAGGTGGTTACAAAAGTGTTTTAAAAACACATTGGGAATATAATATCAGCAAACTAAGAGAAATACGGCCTTGTTCATCTTAGCAATCAAATATTGGAGGGGGAATACATATTAAATATTTGTTTTACCTTTCATTATCCAAATTCAATTTAACATAAAGTACAATCTTCCTGCAAAAGACAGGAAAAGACTCCCCTAATCAGCACAATTTAAGACACCTTGTGATGATACAGTAAATTGGTCTGACTTGTCTTTGACAGTTGCTATAAGATGCCCTTTACCAAAGTACATTAAGCCAAAGTTTCAGTGGAGTTGGGTCCAAGTTGTTCCCAACCAGGGCTGACCTGTTCTGGTCCAAGCTGTGTTTCATCCAAGTTGTCCATTTTCCAATAATAAGACTTAAGGCCCCATTTAGTGACCACGAACAAATGGTCTTTAAAAGTTGGTCACAGTTGTCCTTAGGGACTGACTGTTTATTGTTTGCATTATTGCCAACGGAATTCAAATTTTGGTAGACATCTTAGTACAAAATGTAATGTGAAAAACATAAGTCAACAATGCTACATTCTTTAACCATAAAACGGTCAATGGAATATAAAAGGTACAACCTGTCTGTAGCAAATGTATTTGTAAAATCTTAAATATGGAATCAGAAATCGCACTTTAAACACTATAGATAGTGGCATAATTGAGTGACTGCACTGTAATTATTGTACGCTATAAATAATGAGTATGCAGTGAACATAACATTTTTCATAGATATGTGCCATACGTACACCATGCAGAAACATACCAAAATAATATAATGGAGTTTGATGTCTTTGTCTTTGTCACAGATTGGACGAATGGATGGTTGACTGCTACTTATCAAGAATATAGAGACAACACCCCAAAAAACCTAAAGATATGATTATGATGAATTAAAAAGCTAATGCATAATAGTAAACAAAATCACTCAACAGTTAAATCTTAAATTTGTTAAGAGCACTTTATCATTCATTGATACTTCTTGCACTAAAGTGTTTTTCTCTCTAATTGCTACCTCACACTAGACTACCCTCTAATGGCTTTTTCACTATGTTGATACGACCTCCAATGGGTTCTTCACTGTGTAATGAATTATAGGGTACTTCGTGTTGCTGCAACTCCCATGTCTTGATGTTCTTACAATGTCCCAGGTTTGTTCACCTTTGTGGCAGGATTTCCAGGTTAGCACAATCTCCCTTTTTCTCTCAATCCAGCCTTCATTCTCCAGGGTTGGGAGCGGCTATAAATGAAAATCATAAAGTCATACTTTGATGTTATTTACACTATACGTATGCATTAAACCAAGTGAATTTTACATACAGTGCCTTCGTGCTCTGTTTATATTAGTGTTCTCTTTATATCACATCAACAATGACTTTATATTTCTTACTAAATTAAAAGTCCCTATATTTTGTGAATGCAAAACATTGGAAATATGAAATATTTACGTTGCACCTGATGTATACAAATAGGTTACAAGATAACAGCATAGTATGTTCAATGTATTAGCATTACCTACTTGAATATAAATCACAATCAACATCTTTGATAAACAGAATAGTATATAGGGTATACACAATCACCTGTGTATAATAAATACGTAAGCAGTGAAAATACAATAATGAATTATAATGAATAAAATAGAATCCTCGAGAACAAATCCTATTCAATATAAACCAAACAAACTTTACCTCCCAAAAGTATAATTCCAAACTGCATGCAGCTACAACACTTTCCCCGACATTATTCTAAAGGTTAAAAAAGATTACAAATTTTCATACCTTAAACTGGCTGCACTAAAGGTCCAGGTTTTAGCTCTTCTCCATAATAGTTGTACATATGACTGCCTAAGACTTATGTTACATATGATCACTTTATACAGACCATTAGTTAGTATCATTTAGTGCACAAACTTCTCGCCGGATGAGAACTATAATGCTGCTATTATGGATTATGGTCATATGTTACGTGCATATATATTTTCTGTAACTTCTGGTATATGGTTTTATTTAATTTTCGTAATTTTTATTCATGGTCGTAAACTGTATAAAATATTTTTGTTATAAATTATGTGCGTACTTTGGCTCTGTTGAAAACAAATTACGTAGGATCTATAAATAGATGTTTACGTACATGTTGACTATTAGTAATAATAATAGTAATAATAATAAGGCTTAACATGGCGCCTGTCGTATTTTCTCAGTGACTGATGGGACATGGAAGTTTCAAGAAGAATTGTGTATTTCCATTGGTTGCACGAGGTGATGTAAAACTATGTAATTGGTCGTAACTCAGTTGTGTATTGGGAATAACAGTCGCAATATAGGGTGCATATAAAGAGAAAATTAAGCATTCAGCTTCATTCCGATTTCTGAAGTCATTCAAACTTTAAGTGTTCCTGTTGTAAGTCTGCAGTGGTACTTTTGGATACACTTCATTATGCTGTAACTTCCTCTCACATATTTATTACTTTACTAATTAAATTGTTTGTTAATTTTTACAAAACTTGTTGGTTTGCTTCTTTTCTGTTACTTAAGATTGTGACCATGGACACATATTGCTAACACTACTTTTTATTCTACAGTCAACATTGCATAATGTGTTTTCCTCACAGTTAACTTCAGATTTATACATTTTTCTTTTCTTTATTATATTAAAAATGTAATCTTTTTAATGCATAAATAAAATAAGTAAATAATTTTAAGTCAGTTTGTCAAAGTCTACCATGTTTTCAATATAATTTAAAAAATTAGACTCATATTGCATGCATATCAAAGTTACCATGTAGAAAATAAATTAGTGTCAGATAGCAAAGTCGGAAACATTAGTGAAATATTAACTATCAACTGAGGTATTCCTTTATTTGTATCATTTGTATTTCCTTTCATTTCTATCAATATTAAAAAAAAAAAATGACAGATGATACTGGAACAGTTTACCGTTGCAATATATCATCTGTCGTTCCTTTTTAATAGCTGTCAATAGATTACGAAGAATACTTTAAACCCCTCAAAAATATTTGTACCTTATATTTATCCCTAAATAGTAAATATATTGAGTTTGCTTTTAATAGTGAAAACAACATTGTGCTGAACACATTTCTCTTTGTGTGATAGAGCATATCCCATAAGGCAAGAAATTGGTTAAGAAGAGAAAATCTATAATTTGATAAAAATTAGGAACTGATCAGATACGCTAGCAGCTGTATCCTTTAGCTGTATCCTTTAGCTGTATCCTTTAGAAAAAGGCCTCAGTTTGATGTTACAACTGTCACTGGGTTGGTCAGGTTTTATCATGTTAAAGTATAGTTATTTGCAAAGCCAAGGGTAGGTTTAGCAGATGAATGTGAAGCGATTCAATACCGCTGGGCTATCATCGACCCAAGTTTAATTTTATCAATTCATTGGTATAGGAGGAGTTAGAACAGCATTACACACATCTGTGTACATATTGGTGTACGTGTGTACATATCTGTGTACTTATGGGCAGATAATAATAAATTATCTTGAATTTTTGTAAAAAGCAAAGAGATACAATTTGCCTAATGTGTGAAGTGAATCACTGATGAGGCAGGCTGAGCACTGACTAATTTCTCTTTTCTTAAGATAGTGTGTTCATTTTTTCAAAATGAGCATTACGAATCTGTTACACGTAAAAGTAATATGCGCCATACTATTGGGGCTGGTACTGGAAGCAAATGAGTTGACGTAAGTACAAATGATAACAGCTAAATGAGTGAGCAATTATCTTTAATTGTCTTAATGATAAATGCAAGAAGAGATAAGAACTTATGTCATTAGAGTGCATAGACTTTCAATTAGATGATAGGATGCATACTGTAACTGTCTTTGGCCGTTAGGTACTTTATTTCTCTATCACTTTTTGATATGACAACCCTAGACACCTTATGCAATAAAAACTTGATTAAAAGCATGACAGAGTCAGACTTTTGTGTGCATACTAAACATATTTATTCAAGATGCAAGATTCAAATACAAGATACAGCAATAAACTGAATATTCAGCAATCACCTAGATTCACAGAAACGCGTCACAATGGTGAAGATGTAAACTCTGGCATCAGGTCTGGCATTCGGGTATCGTTCTCACACGGTTGACCTTTATCTTTGCTTACAGTCACTGATATACAGGGGAAAATATCGCCAACTTTCTGTATCTGTGTGACTCGACTCCTACTCAGCTTATTATTGCTTACTGGCTGTGAAAAGGGGGGGGGGTACTATTGAGAAGATTCTCTCTATTCATATAATATCTTGTGCGGAAAACGACTTTTATCACTTAGGATTCTAGCAGATACTGTTGACTTGAATTAACAGGACTGCAGTTGATCAAGGGAGACAACTTGTCCTGTGACGGTCTCGACAGAAAAGAGTTGTTTCCCTTAGACAGCGTCCGAACTGACGACTACTTCAGGTTGGCTCTGATATGGTGGAAGGGGGAATTATGTTTGCCCGATGAACGCATGTAAGTTCATCAGATCGAGAGTTTCAGTCTAAGAAAGTGTGATATTTGAAGATAAATATACATTCAATGATCGCACATACATTCATAGAATTGAATAAGTGTGATATGAGGAGATAATTATTTTCATCCAATAATCACACAATATATACTTGTATAAGTGTAGTATGTGAAGAGAAAATAAGCTCATTCAATGACTACGCACAATTAATATTAGCAAAAGTGTGGTATGTGAAGAGAAATTGGACTCATTCAATAACCATATACGATTGATTAGAACGGGGCGATATGTGGTGAGAAAACGTCACCAATGATCACCCAAACGAACTTTTCTAACTGCAATGTAACCTGACGTCAAGGCGAACTCTTTTACTTGTATACAACTGGGAGCTGCAAACAAATCTTCTCAAAGAACAGGAACTAACTATCACATATATAAATATCTCAGACTCATGAAAATGGATCCTAGATAAAATATTAGAAGTGAAGAAATTGTTATTTTAGAAAAATAAGAGAATTTTAAGTTCTAATTTATATACTGAAATTACAGCATTAGCTATGTATCTCTTAAAATTCTTTAACTAACGAAATTGTTAATGCATTAAAAATAATTACAAAATAAATATTAAATAAATTTTATAAGTAACTGAAATAAATTAAAGTAGACACCCATGTCTTGCTATATTGACTCTGGCTGTTACATACTGCTGTACATACCCAACGAATTTGGGCCTTGGATGATCTCTTGCCTCCTTGCTTGCACAACGGCGTTCTGGCGTTCTGGCTCTCGATTCAAAATTTCCTGGGCCTTAAATACCGTATAGTTGGAAATTTGATGGAAAACCGTTGAAAGTTGGAATACTATTGGAAAAGTGTTGAATGTTGGAGAAGTTGGAATATCGTTGGAAAATCCCAACTAGCCTTGAGACTATAAATCTATGTAAAAATAAGGATTATTTCCAAGCAAAAAGATATTTTTGTTGAAATTATCGTAAAAGAAGAATACTTTATTGAAACTTTATCCAAAATCCATTGCTGAACCGTAATTTGGTAACTCATATCGCTCTCCGTACGGTTGTACTATAGTGGACCTATCTTGCGCATGCTCAGTGAATTATAAACAGCAATGGCAGCGACCTACGAAAGGTACATGTGATGGATCAAATGAGGCCCAGTATTTTATATAAGGATTGATGACATCTATTAAATATCATCTGCGGTAATCGAATATAATCCCCTGAAACACCCCAAGTCTATAAAACTTCTCTTTATCATGCCAAATTAGCAAATGCATCCTATGTAATCATCTGTAGGTCAGACGTGTATGTACACACTGTACTGTAATCAGCTGATAGTTCCAGCAACCATGATATGTTTATCGGAAATTATTTTCTTCCTATTTGAAAAATGCACTTGCTGAATAACCAAAATCAGCTGTGTAATGAGTAATTCTGGTGGTCTTATATGTCGTTGATTATAGCGTTTCGCGAACGTTCATCAATTACAGTAAAGACTGAAAAACTCTGGCTGTTACATTACCCTCTGCTTGATGTGAAGCATCCTCGCAAACACTTTGCTCTAATAATACTAAAAAAATTAAAAAAAATAAAAAAAAAAACGAAAGGAAACAAACATATATAGCTTTTATTGTAAAATTTCTTTATTTATTGGTGACACTATAGCAGTTGGAATATACAACTAAATTTCTTCTTCTACACGTTCACACTATCTCGTTTTATTGCCCGCCCTTTCTGTTTTTTGACTTCGGTTTTCCCTGGCGCTGGCGCGTGCTGCTTCCATTCGTGGCCTAGACCGAGACCGTCATCGTGTCTGGTTACTTACTGTAATCCTCGCCTTTAGTTCCTGTACAGTTTTTGTGAGGTCACGTATACTGTCTGTCTGTTTTTGTTAGAGAGGTGTTGATAAGTTCTAGGACCTTGTTGTTGGTGACCATATGCTGAATCATCAGATCAGATGTCTGTTTAATAGTGTTAATGATGCTCTGCCCAGCCAGGCTGCAATTGCATTTAGGCACATGTGTATAAGTAAGACTATTGTCTGCTGCGGTAGCTGTTTTTGGACTCGTGTTATCCAATTGGTATTCTTCCTGGGGTAGCAGTTTGGGCATTATATCCTCCTCAATCATATATTGCAAACTCTGAGTTGTGCAGATATCTTCCATCACTTCCTGCTGGGCCATGTGTTGAGTTGTATGTTGGGATGGAAGGGACATGACTGGGGTGGCAGCCTGGATTGGAGAGCGTTTCCTTTCCTCCCAATATTTTGCGGACGCCTCCCGGTCGTATTTTAGGATGTCCCTTCCCTCCAATGGGAAGTATGGGTTAACACTGTTGGCGTAGTACTTTTTCTCATGTATTATTACTCCATTCTTATTATATCCGTCAAGTATCATGCGGTGTTCCCCAAAATACCGGCCATGATCCTGCAGGTCTTTAAATGTGGTAGTCCTATAATCGCACAGTCTGCACAAAAAGGGCACATGTTGTATATCATTTGGGTGTTCTTTCAAATAGTGAGCTATCATTCTGCCTCTTTCACTTTTTTGGCTGCAAATCATGCAGGCATACAACCTTCCTCTCTTCATACTCGCATTCAGTTGATTGGCCATCTCTGAAATAGAAACTGGTCTGTGTAGGCTCTGTGGTTAATAAACGATCCAATCAGGAACAAGAAAAGAAAATAAAGGATAATTTATCTTGATAATAAGATGCGGGTGGGGGGTGGGTTGGGTTATACAAATATTAATGTCAAGTCACACTGAATGGAAGAAAGCGATAAACCCCTGCTTCTGTAAGGTGTACTATTTATATTTTTTTCTTAAATTATGCTTCAATTTTCTGACACTGTTTACTTATCTTCTTCACCCATCTTGGAGGATTATCACCTAGGTAAGGTTTCATTTTGTTGTGGTTGGCTGTTTTCTTCCTTCCATATTGATTCTTCTGGAGTATATACTTCAAATCATTTAACTTTTTAACCACAACAAAAGGACCCTCATATGTCAGTTGTAGCTTTGGACAGGTTCCTGGCTTGGTCTGCTCAAGGAGATAGCATACTATGTCTCCTTCCTTATACTGATCTTGATGTAGCCTCTGGTCATAGCTGTCCTTTTGCCTTTTCACTGATTTACCAAGGTGTTTTCGTGCCACACAGCATGCGTGATGGATTCGATCCCGTAATCTGTCAACATATTCCCCGTAGGATGTTACTTCGCCACCATGGTATTTTGGATTTGTATGAAACATTAGTTCAGCTGGAAGACGAACTTCTCGACCTAACATAAGAAGATTTGGAGTTAATTCGGTTGACTCATTTGGAGTGGCGCGATAAGCGGCAGCAAGACACCCTAAATTTAAATCCCATCCATTTTCTTCACCTTTCAAATATGCCTTAATCATCCGAAGTAATGTTCTATTAAATCTCTCTGCCTGCCCATTGCATTTTGGGTTCCTGGCCGTGGTCCTTGTTTTCTTAATTTCCAGCATTCTGCATAGCTCTGAAAAAATGTCACTTCCAAAATTTCTACCTTGATCCGAATGTATAGATATTGAGCACCCATACCTTGCAACTACTTCATTCAGTATCGTCTGAGCGCATGTTTCAGCAATTTGATCCGGTATGGGAAACACTTCAACCCATCTGTTACTACTAAAACATAACGGTTTTCTCTAATGGTTCTAATCAGAGGCCCCAATATGTCTACTACCAACCTGCTAACTGGTGCGCCAACTTGCATATCCCCTAATGGTGCACGTGGTGTTCTCTGCATGGGCTTTGTTGTGGCACACACATCACTTTTCATTACCCAGTTATTAATGTCTTGTTTCATTTCAAACCAATAAACTTTCTGTTGCGTTTTCTCCCTGGTTTTCTTCATTCCCAAGTGACCACTCAATATACAATTATGCATCATTATCTAAACCTCTGTTCTTAGACATCTAGGTAAAATGAACTGTAGAAAAGTACCTGTTCCATTTCTCTTATGATTTTGGCTGTACAGCAACCCATTATGAAACTGAAAAGAATCCTATAAGAGCCAGTAATGCCTTGCTGCTGGTCTCTGCTTCACCATTTCAGTGTTTGATGGTCTCTCTCCATTCCTTAGGTTCGTGCAGATTATTTCTATATCTTCATCTGCTTCCTGCAGTTTCTTCAAAGCAGTTTCTGTGTATCTTTCTATCAAATCCGTTCTTGGAAGATCAGTCTCAGCAGACTTCTTCGTCCTATCTTCACCTTGTTTTACTGCACTATCTTCGTGACCTAGAGCATGTAATCTATTACTTCTGGTTACACCTCGCAATTGCTCTAAACCTTCATGAAGTGGATAATGAGCTTCACTATCTACCATTTCCATAATATCCATGCTTTTACCACACTCATTTATGTCTGGAACCTGTGCCTTGTCTACCGATAATGCGATACTGTTTTTAACTCCACAAATTTTACCATTTATGTCAACTGCAACATTCTTAAGCTCCTGACACTCCTTAAATGTGCCTTGTAACCTTTCAAAACTAACACCAACAATATCTGCAGCAGTACAGCTGCCTGCAAATACTGTGTCGTGTTTGTCACAACTATTCATGTACACATCAGTTGCCCTCCCTGGGCTGCAGCTTTCTATTTCTAAGGGATCCCTATTACAGCTGTCCATGAAAACACCAAAGGCCCAATCATGGCTTTTAACCACAATGTCTTCAGTTTCTGCACCTCAATTCTCCTTACTTTCCACTCCTGTCAAAGACTGTGTCACTGTCCGAGTCATTTCTATCTCTCCCATATTTGAGCCTGCCCCAGACCTAGAGGGTTTTGGTTCCACAGCCTGAGCTACCAAGCCCTCAAACTCCCTACCCACTCTATCTTCTACAGTTTGGGCCATAATCTGAGTTGTCTCTCCTGGTTCCTCCATACTTGAACCTCCCTCTCTCTTGTGGACCTCTAGTCCCACCACTTGGGCAACCCTATGCTCGGTCCACGGACTCAAGTCTTTGGAAACAATCTCACGAGGTCGGTTAAAAACTCCATTTTCTTCATATGTTTTCTGATAAATTCATTCCCCACTTCACTGAGCTTAACATTTCCATTGTTCTCCTTTGACACTTTTTACAAGGCCCACACTTCAAAGGTTCCATCATGTCCACTTCTGTACGTTTGCAATTCCATGGGCTTAAGCATCTTGACATTGCATCTGCATTTCCATGTTTCCTTCCTGGTCTGTATTCTACAGTGAAATCGTATGCTAACAAAATTTCCAACCATCTTGCTATTCTCCCTTTTGGTTCCCTGATGCTAAACATCCAAACTAGTGCTTGATGATCAGTCCTGACTCTAGACTTTCTACCAAGCAAATACTGTCTATAATACTCTACAAAATATCTCACGGCTAACAATTCTTTATCTGTCACACAATAATTTCTTTCGGCTTTATTGAGTGTTCGACTTCCATATGCAAGTACCCTCTCTCTGTCTCTTTGCATTTGGCTCAAGACGGCTCCAATTCCCATATCACTTGCATCTGTGTCTAACATAAATTCCCCGTCTGGTAGTGGGTATCCCATTATCTCGGTTCCTGTAAGGGCAGTTTTCAGTTTCTCAAAAGATTCTTGGCATTTTGCATTCCACTTATATTCTTTACCCTTCTTTGTTAACTCTGTTAGGCCGAGTGGTCTAAAGCGCTCACCGTTACGGATCACTGCCATCTCACCTCTGTCTGCGTGAGTTCGAGTCAAGGCTCGGCTAACGTGGGCACGTGAGAAAGCCTGCCAGTAGCTTCTCGTGGGTCGGTGGTTCTTCCCGGGGTTTTCCAGGTTTCTTCCTCCACCAATTATACTGGCTGCCATGTATAGCCTATCTTGTGCTGAAATATGGCGTTAAACCCTACAACAACAACAACAACAACATAACTCTGTTAGTAGCTTCACTACGTCTGCATAATTTTTAACAAAATGTCTGTAATAACTTCCCATTCCCAGTATCTGCCTTACTTCTGTAACATTTGTAGGTGCTGGAAATTCTAAGATTTTAGTAACATTGTCTGGATTCGGTTGTACTCCCTCTCCTGAGATCACGTGCCCAAGAAAGGTAACCTCGTCACTCAACAATCGGCATGTTTCTGGTTTCAGTTTCAACCCAGCAATCTCAAGTCGATTTAACACCATTTCAACTCATGACATATGTTCTTCAAAGTTAGATCCAAACGCTATAATATCATCTACATAGATTAGACATGTATACCACTGTAATCCCTGAAGTGCAATTTCCATAATTCTCTGGAATGTGGCCCCTGAGTTAATCATCCCCATTGGCATTGCAATGAATTCATACAGCCCATATTTTGTAGCAAAAGCTGTCTTGGGTACATCTTCCTTCTTCAGGGGTATCTGATAGCAACCAGATATGAGATCAAAATTTGAAAATAAAGTCGCTCCCGCTTAGGCATCAAGACAGTCTTGTGTACGTGGTATAGGAAATGCATCAGGCTTTGTTACAGCATTCAGCCGTCGATAATCCACACAAGGCCTAATTTTTCCATTCTTCTTTCTAACTAGCACAAGTGGAGAAGCCCATGGTGACGTTGATTTTCTAATTATCTTCTGTTCTTCCATTTGCTTGATGATTTGTTGCTCTTCTGTAGTAAAGGCCAATGGGATACGTCGAGGGGGTTGTTTTATGGGCGTCGCATTCCCAGTATCAATGACATGCTCACCAAGTGTTGTCTGTCCTAAGTCTGTTTCATCTTTTGAAAAAGTGTTCTGATATTTTATCAGCATTTTCGCAATTACAATTCTTTCTTGCTCTGTTCGTTGTTCACTTGCACTTTTTAATAACTCCTTCAAATGATCTGGCACTTCAGATTCTTGTGGAACTTCCTGTTCTGGACCAATTTGAGATCTACTTGTTAAATGTGCTTGCTCTCCATATTCTACCCTTCTGATTGCACTACAATTTCCAACATGTTCTTGGCACTCCGAGTCCACTAGGACTTCCATACTTTGAAATGTTTCTGCGGTCCCAATCACTGCATCTTGTTTAACTGAAACCTCTGTGAAAAATGGATTAAGCAGTCGTACCTTCTGCGTGACCCCATTGTTGATATCAAAACTACTGTTGCTGCCATAATAAGCGGATACGCTTGTTTAAAATTTATGTTAGGCTCAATAATCATTTCATATGGTCGACTGGAGTCGTCTGATTCATGGCGTTCTACATAGACGTCAATAATTTCTTCACAATTTCCTGGTATCAAATAGTGGTCTGCAGCTCTAACTTTTCGCACTTTGTCTTCAAGGCCTACTTGTATGCATGGTATTTCTACTCCATGTAATCTTAATAATCCTTTGCTGAGGAGTATATCTGCGGGTCCACTCTCATCAAGTTGTAGGATGTCAATTCCTAATAATCCGTCATCTTCAATTTCTGCAACTATGATTTCTTTTTCCAACTTGAGAGAACCTATTTCAATTCTAAACATTCTTTTTCCATATTCTCTCAAAGGATTTCCCCCAGCACCTGCTAAACTTACTGATTTACACAACCTGGGGCGCCTTTCTGAGTCTATCCGTTTATAAATTCTTTCTGAGATGATAGTGCGTGTTGCGCCTGTGTCTGCAGTGAAAATTAAATTGACTCCTTCAATATTTCCCTCAATGTAAACCCCATTGCTTCTTGGAATTCGTCGTCGCAGAATTATTATTTCATTTCTGGAATTGTTTTCTTGAAAATTTCTTGGTTGGCCAATGTTGAAACCAGTTTGGGTCGTCTCATGGCCACTAGAGGCGACCCCCTCTAGTTTAAAGGATTATTCTTAGCTTCTAGGGCTTGATTTTCACTGATTGTGGTACTGGCCACTTTCATGGTCGTTTGTGGTGACACTTCCCCTCGTTCTTTGCTGTATACTATATTCTGACCCAAAACTGTTCTATTTTGACATCTATTATTAGGATTCGATGGGCACTCCCTTGAAAAATGACCAAGTTGCTTACAATTAAAACATTGTACTCCTTCCACATTTCTTGGTTGCCTGCTTACGCTTCCATATTTGGGTCGTATATTACTTAAATTCTTCCCTTCTCCTATCTGTCTCTCTTTCTCTAACTTTTCAATTTTTTCCATCAGTTCTGTAATTTTCTTCTCAAGTTCTGACAATCCACCCACTTGGGTCTCTTGATTACTGTATATGGGTTTCTTCTGTTTACTTTTTACCATAGTTTTCCTAATCTGGCGAACATTTTCTTCTTCGTCTGTTGTGTATGTCCTGTCGCTGCTTTCACTGGATTCCGTACACTTAACAACTCTGGTTGGTCTCCTTGGCTTATGGTCATGATACCCATCTTGGCCAGGTGGGCGCTTTCTTGTTTCAAGGAAATCGACTACTTGGAATACAGCCTCGTCTATGTTCTTTAGTTCTTTCACAAATTCGACATGACATCTTGCTCCACCATCATGGAGGCCATCCAAACATTTTCGCAAAACATCTTCCTGTCTTGTTTCAACATCGCGATTCGCATGAGCTTTGTCATATAAACATTTTAACTCTGCTGCATATTCTTCTACCGTCTCATTTGCTTTCTGATTTCTGCGAATGAATTGTGCACCATATGTTTTCCTTGTCTCAACAATTCGAAATCTACTGTCAAGTTCTGAAATAAGTGTTACATAATTTGACCGTGCCAACCTTGTCAGCTGACCAAATACAAACTCACCAGCTACTCCATGTAATCGTGGCAGTAGTTCATCTAGTCTAACATCATTTGTCCATCCCTTGCGGTTTGCAACCTCGTTGAACCTATTAAACCACACTTTTCACTGCTCCTTACCATTAAAGGGAGGTAACTTTGCATTTTCATGTCTCTCATATGTACGTCTACTGCTTCTAATAGTTGAACTATCACTTGGTATGAAATGTTGTAAATTTTCATCACTACTTGACTCAAAATTGGACATGCTCCTATGAAGATCTGTAGTGTTGACTCTTCTGCTCTAATCAACCCTTGTTCTTCGTCCTACATTACTCTGCCGTGGCTGAGATGCACATTCCTTTGGGTTTCTGTTTGCTACCGCATGTGCTAACTCTCTGATACTCTCATTGATAGATCTGTTAGACTGTTGGATTGAGTCTACAATTATTGATGCAATCTCCTCCAGTGCAGTCTTAAGCTGAATTCCTACTTCCCTGTTAGTCGTCCCTAAATCTCCAGCTGGACCCTCTGTATTTTCTTGAACTCTCTCCTCTGTGTTTGGACTGTTGCTGTCCGTGGAATCCATTTCTGCATGCAAGTTTCTTACATGTTCAAACACCCTTTCTTGTTCGATTGACCTTGTTTCTCTATCAGTATAAAATCAGACGTCTGTATCTCTGTACCGACTTCACTCGTTACTTGTTCCCTAATTAATGTACTTCCATTGGAATATGGCTTACATGTACCTACCTCAACAATGCTTGTATAATCACTATCATTCTCTGAAAACCTTGAGCTCTCTTCACCATCAACAATGTCAACAGCTGCAAGTCTAGATTTATTGCTCCTTTTCCTTCCCATGGTTTCTAATAGTTTTTGGACTCTCTGCTTCTACTGGAGCTCTGCAAACTCTTTGGGATATAGTGGACGTAAGTTCAATCACTGGATCTCAGCTGTGACCTCTATCGTTGTCTCAGGACACTAAAGCTGGATCCCACTTCTGACACCATATAAGATGTAACGGTTTTTGACTGTTAGGTACTTTATTTCTCTGTCACTTTTTGATATGACAACCTTGACACCTTATGCAATAAACATGATTAAAAGCATGACAGAGTCAGACTTTTGTATGCATACTAAACATATTTATTCAAGATGCAAGATTCAAATACAAGATACAGCAATAAACTGAATATTCAGCAATCACCTAGATTCACAGAAACGCGTCACAATGGTGAAGATGCAAACTCTGGCATCAGGTCTGGCATTTGGGTATCGTTCTCACACGGTTGACTTTTACCTTTGCTTACAGTCACTGATATACAGGGGAAAATATCGCCAACTTTCTGCATCTGTGTGACTTGACTCCTGCTCAGCTTATTATTGCTTACTCGCTGTGAAAAGGGGGGGGGGGGTTTACTATTGAGAAGATTCTCTTTATTCATATAATACACAATCTTGGGCAGAAAAAAAAAAAACGACTTTTATCACTTAGGATTCTAGCAGATACTGTTGACTTGAATTAACAGGACTGCAGTTGATCAAGGGAGACAACTTGTCCTGTGACGGTCTCGACAGAAAAGAGTTGTTTCCCTTAGACAGCGTCCGAACTGACGACTACTTCAAGTTTGATCTGGTATCGTGGAAAGGGGAATTATGTTTGCCCGACGAACGCATGTAAGTTCATCAGATCGAGAGTTTCAGTCTAAGAAAGTGTGATATTTGAAGATAAATATCCATTCAATGATCACACATACATTTATAGAATTGAATAAGTATGATATGAGGAGATAATTATTTTCATCCAATAATCACACAATGTATACTTGTAAAAGCGTAGTATGTGAAGAGAAAATAAGCTCATTCAATGACTACGCACAGTTAATATTAGCAAAAATGTGGTATGTGAAGAGAAATTGGACTCATTCAATAGCCACACACGATTGATTAGAACGGGGCGATATGTGGTGAGTAAACGTCATCAATGATCACCCAAACGTAGTTTTCTAACTGCAATGTAACCTGACGTCAAGGCGAACTCTTTTACTTTTATATAACTGGGTGTTGCAAACAAATCTTCTCAAAGAACAGGAACTAACTATCACATATATAAATAACTCAAACTCATGAAAATGGATCCTAGATGAAATATTAGAAGTGAAGAAATTGTTATTTTAGAAAAATAAGAGAATTTTAAGTTCTACTTTATATACTGAAATTACAGCATTAGTTATGTATATCTTAAAATTCTTTAACTAACGAAATTGTTATTGCATGAAAAATAATTACAAAATAAATATTAAATAAATTTTATAAGTAACTGAAATAAATTAAAGTAGACACCCATGTCTTGCTATATTGACTCTGGCTGTTACATACTGCTGTACATACCCAACGAATTTGGGCTTTGGATGGTCTCTTGCCTCCTTGCTTGCACAACGGCGTTCTGGCGTTCTGGCTCTCGATTCAAAATTTCCCGGGCCTTAAATACCGTATAGTTGGAAATTTGTTGGAAAACCGTTGAAAGTTGGAATACTATTGGAAAAGTGTTGAATGTTGGAGAAGTTGGAATATCGTTGGAAAACCCCAACTAGTCTTGAGACTATAAATCTATGTAAAAATAAGGATTATTTCCAAGCAAAAAGATATATTTGTTGAAATTATAGTAAAAAAAAAAGAATATTGAAACTTTATCCAAAATCCATTGCTGAACCATAATTTGGTAACTCGTATCGCTCTCCGCACTGTTGTACTATACGAGATCTATCTTGCGCATGCTCGGTGAATTATAAACAGCAATTGAAGCGACCTATGAAAGGTACATGTCATGGATCAAATGAGACCCAGTATTTTATATAAGGATCGATGACATCTATTAAATATCATCTCCGGTAATCGAATATAATCTCCTGAAACACCCCAAGTCTATAAAACTTCTCTTTATCATGCCAAATTAGCAAATGCATCCTATGTAATCATCTGTAGGTCAGACGTGTATATACACACTGTACTGTAATCAGCTGATAACTTCCAGCAACCATTATATGTTTGTCGGTAATTATTTTCTTCCTATTTGAAAAATGCGCTTGCTGAATATCCAAAATTAGCTGTGTCATGAGTTATTCTGGTGGTCTTATATGTCGTTGATCGTAGCGTTTCGCGAACGTTCATCGATTACAGTAAAGACTGTAAAACTGCGACTGTTACAATATTTAAAAAAATAGCTTTTAAAGGATAGCAGAAAACATGAAAGGAAATCAACTCTAGTGCATTCCATATTGCTGGGTTCCAAAGTGTCATGGGCTCTTATGACAGCTAGGCTGGGGGAAGAAAACTGATGTTTTGTTTGTTTTGTTTTGGGGAAAGAATTGCACATACTTATACAGAGGTGGGCAGGCAGGTTGGTAACTAGACACACAGACAGACAGACACTAAGATAGATATAATTGCAGCAAGAACAGAAAGACATGAACAGAAATGACAATATTGCAATATTATGCATAGTGATCATCATTATAATATTTGGCACTTGCATTATTGTCATTACTATTACTAAAAAAAATATAAAGTTGTATCACTGTAATTATCATAAAAAGCTGCTGCCTGCATGCCTGTTTATCTCAATATCCTCTGGTCTAAAGTAATATTGTCAGCATACGAGAATGTCAAGATAAAGTGGGGGAGGGGCCTCTTTGACCAGCATACAAGTGAAATTCATTTGTAAGGGGTGGCCTGTCATCAGTACATAGGATTTACATTTTGAGAAAATAAATTTTGATTAAACTAAGACAAAGCCACTGTGAAATACACTTGTACATTAACTGCTTAAAATTTGTTACTTTTGTGTAATAAAATCCATAATGTGTTAAGTACATATATGTATCTATGAATGAGAGTAGTGGTCAAATATAAGTAAATTTATCAGTCACATCTTGTTACAAAACACGTATCAAAAATGGCAGTGCTTGTTTGTCAAACATCATGTGTCACCAACAATTCACTATGATATTTACTGCTGACACTAACACATTACTGTATAGTTGTTATTTACATGCTAATTCAGTTAGCATAGATTTTGGTCTGCTTGAGGCAACAAATGGTGGCTTATTACTGAAGCTACATGTACAAACGAGATGAGGTTATTCATAGGAAAATGAAAACCAGTCAACAAGCCATTGTTTTTCACAAAACAGCAGCAAAAATGTTAATTAGAATTGATGGCAAAACATTTTATGACCATTTGTTTAAGTCTCAATTACACACAAGTAAAACTTTTTAAAGCGTGCATTTATCATTAAGTTTGCAGTGAAAGGCCAACATTGGAGAACTGAACAAATGCCAGTCTGTTAATGTCATGGCAACATTAATTCCTGGTAGCAACATGAAATAATTGTACAACAAAGTATGGTCAGAAATGGCAGCTTGTAGATATCAAGAATTATAAAACAAAAGGATTTGTTTAAGTTGGGACCTAGGGCTTCTGTTGATATAAATATGTTTATTTTAGACCTCAATATCAACATGTTATACTTGAATAGTTTGTAATCTGTATGTATGTTCATGTGCCATGTTAAACTCAGTTCACAATGCACAAATTCCCACACATGTTATATTTGTATGGCTTCTTTCAGTTTGTATCCTGAGATGCATGAATGAATACAAAATATTCTTTGTATTTCATATTTTAAAAATTTGTCTTCAATGTTTATCTTCATGTGCCTTGTTTATTTATATTTTTCAACATAACGCACATTTTTACAGTTTGTCACAGGTGTGTGTCCTAAACTGCTCAGACAGGGAAGAACTCTGGCTAAATCATTTACCACATTCTTAGCATTTATATGGCTTATCACAATGATGCATCTTCATGTGCTGGATTAAACTCGAGTTAACACGAAAGAATTTCCCACATGTTTCACATTTGTATGGTTTGTCAAACGTGTACGTCTTCATGTGCCGTGTCAAACTGGAGTTCACAAAAAATAATTTTCCACACATTTCATATTTGCATGGCATTTCACCAGTGTGTACCTTCTTGTGCACTGTCAAAGTAGATTTCACACAAAACGATTTCCCACAAGCTTCACACTTTTATGATTTGTCACCAGTGTGTTTTCTTAAGTGAACGGTCAAATGAGAGTTCCAAGTAAACAACTTCCCACATGTTACACATTTGAATGGTTTTTCACCAGTGTGTAACTTCATCTGTGCTGACAAATTCGAGTTCTGGCTATACAGTTTTCCACACATTTCACATTTATATGGTTTGTCACCGGTATGTGTCTTTACATGCTTTGTCAACTTATAGTTATTGGTAAACAATTTACAACACATATCACATTTGTATTGTTTCTTACCGGCATGTTTCTTCATGTGCTGAGTCAGGGCAGAATTCACGTTATACGATACACCACATATTTCACATTTGTATGGGTTATCAACAGTGTGTTTTCTTAGGTGTGTGGACAAATTAAAGCTCTGGCAAAACAATTTGCCACAAACTTCACATTTGAATAGTTTGTCACCACTATGTATCTTCATATGCCGTGTCAAACTACACTTCACGTTAAACAGACTATAACATATTCCACATTTGTATGGTTTCTCACCAGTGTGTATCGTCATGTGCATAGTAAAATTAGATCTCTGGCTAAATAATTTCCCACATATTTCAGACTAAATGGGTTTTCTCATCTGTTTCTCCATTATTGAGGATCTTAAGACGTGTAATGTTATTCACATCTGCATGGTTTATACATATCAGTGTGAATTTCCAAATTAAGGTCGGTGTTATTAAATATTGATATTTTTTTTCTTTTTTTTTTTGGGCAACTGTGACAGATGCCCTCCCCCCATCTTCCAAAAAAAATAAAAGATTTTTATGTGTATATGTTCCCCCTCAGAGGTGTTGTAAGTGTCTTTATTTTGAAATAGAATTTTGCTCCCAATTTTGGTGGGGTATTTCTTTTTTCCCTAGTGTTTTCTAAAAGGTGAGTCTTCTTCACCGGTTTAATTTACCAGTTGGGAAGGACTGCATCTTTTTTTTATATAGTGACCCTTGCAAAAGGGGTCCCTATGTCCTATGTGTGTTATCTGTATGCCTATGTCCCATGTGTGTTATCTGTATGGTGCTATATTGTATGTATGCTATAGATGTCTGTGTTAGGACGGCACAATGATCGTAATCTTCTTAGAGTTTCTTTACAAAGTGAATTATTTATTTAATACAATATTTTTCATTATTTTTGAATTTTGTATAAGAAACGGTGTGATAAGGAGAATTAAAAGAAAAAAAAAAACAAACCCTAATGTTTTACTGAGTGCATGATTTATGTGTCGTTTCTTATTTTCTCTGGTTTGAAAATAGGAGGTTGGTGGTAAAGACAGTCTGTGAGGTTCCACAAGTCTTTATTTATTTTGTAACTTGCTTCACCCCACTAGACCTGTCCTTACTCCAATTTTACTCCTCTATTTAAAAGTTCCAAATATAAAAAGTAGACAAAATTAATTCATTTTTAATAGATTTTTGTTAGTAAAAAAAACCAAACATTTCCCATGTGTTCATGTTTGTTTGTCCATATCCTACACATGTCTTTTTCGGAGGCTCCTCCACCGGCCTTCCCACTTCGCGTAGCGCCTTGTGGTATAGCCCGGTGGCGTTTCTGTCTCCTACTTCGTCCATGTGTAGGTACCCTGTCCCATCTTGAATTGAAGTAGAAAAAAAATTTTTTGTTAGTATAAGATTCCAGTTCATTTACTTGTTGGTTAATATATGAGTTACTAAAGGGAGAAAATAAACATTTTTAGACTATCTTTTATCTTGGTCATTTGCGTATCGTAATTACTTGACCGCAATTGCGCATTGTTTCTACTATAAAATTCGTTGTATCAAAAAATGTTTTCTGGTCCAATTTCGCATCTAAATATAAAATTCTGTTTCGTTGGTATTTAACTGTTTTTATTTTTTGTATTGAAACAATTACTCTGTCTCTTGTCGGTTTATTTGTCCTACATTCTAGCATTACGTGCGCTTTTGTAAAGCTATAAGCTTTACATAGCGGGCACTTTGGTATAATTTGGATCATCCCTTTTCTTTTTGCTGTTTCCCCCGTTAACCATACATCATGTAAGTATTTGAAAATTTTGCTTTGCATTTTTAATGATTTTATATTGGCCCAATTTTGCCAAGTGTTGTTCCATTCAACCCCCCAATTTTCATTTTCCACCTTACATCTTTGATTTTTTGTGTAGTGTTCTCTTATTAATTTGTAAGTGTTTTTATTTCCTTCCCCCTCCCATATTTCTTTTTTATCCCTATATTTAAAAATTATGTCCTTTATATATTTATATTTTTTATTTGTGAAAAATTATTTTGTCAAAGTATTATTCATAAAAATATCTCTTCTATTCCTATTTATGAATCCAAACCAATATATGTATATTGCTTCCCACGGCATATCCGGGGAAGCTTTAAGTTTTAAAAATCTATTTAAAATGTTTGCCTCTTGTGCCCATTTTAAATTGGGTAGTCCTAAGCCTCCCCTTTTACTTTCCCTATATAGGGTTTCTTTATCTATATAGTGTAATTTAAAATTCCATATATAATTGATTATTTTGCTTGTCTACTTTATTAAGTATCTTCTGATGTAAATCTAGTGATTTTAAAACATAGTTTATATTTGAATAAAAATAAGTTTTTGCAACTTGTGAACGCTCCATTATACAAAGTGGCGTCTGGGCCCAGGTCTCAATACTTTTATCTACTTTCCTTTTTAGATTTTTTAAGTTTTCTATCTCTTCATTTTTGCCAAAGTAAATTCCTAAGGCTTTAACCCTTTCTTTTATTAATCGGGGTGGGAGCCCAGGATGGTTCCCCCTCCAGTTTCCTATTTTTAAAATTTCAGTTTTCTCATGGTTTATTTTGGACCCTGATGCTTTACCAAAATTTTCGTATTCTTTTTCTAGATGTTTAAAAGAATTTGGGTCACTTATGAAGTTAGTACAGTCATCTGCATGTTGGAGCATTTTGAAATCTTCTTTCAAGTTTGGAATCTTAATTCCTTCTATTTGTTTGTTGTTTCTTATTTTTATACTAAGTATTTCAATCGCTATTACGTATAATAGCATGGATATAGGACAGCCTTGTCTGACTGATCTCTGTATTTCAAATTTTGTCGTAATACCACCATTTACCTGTACTCTAGCGTTTATATCTCTGTACAGGATTTCAGTCCACTTTCGGAAATTTTCTCCGAAACTAAATTTCTCAAGCACTTGTTGCACATAGTTATGTTCAATTCTGTCGAAGGCTTTTTCTTGGTCGAGAAGCACCATAGCGCCTCTCCGACCTGATTCTTTTATGAACTCAATGATCGTTTTAATATTTAAAATATTATTCTGTATGTCGTTCCCAATTGCCCGGCAAGTTTGATTTCTGTTTATTATTTTATTCATACCTTTTTTTTATCCTATTGGCTAGTATTTTACTTAAAATTTTGTAATCATTATTAAGGAGGGAGATGGGCCTCCAATTTTTTAAGTCCTTCCTATCTCCCTTTCCCTTATATATTAGTATAATTAACCCTTCCCTCATTGTATTTGTCATTGTATCATTCCTTAATAATATATTATTGTATAAGGATTCCAAGATTGGCACTAACTCACGTTGGAATTTTTTATAAAATTCCCCCGTGAGTCCATCTCTCCCTGGTGTCTTCCCTTTGGCTAGGGAGTTAATCGTTTTGGCAATTTCATCTGTCACAATACAATCATCACATAAATCTTTATGTACTGATGTAATTTTTTCACATTTAATATTTTTTAAATATTCTGTTATTATCTCCCCTTTTATGTTTTGAGTTTTGTATAGGTTACTATAGAAAGAATTAATTTTACCCAAAATTTCATCTTTTTTGTTTAGAATCCCTCCTTTTTCATCATTTAAGCTGGTTAAAGTTTTTTCCTCTCCTTTCCTAAATTCTTCCCTTTTGTATAGGCCTCTCGCTTTCGTGTATATGGCTGAAAATTTTCCCGCTCTGATTTCTGCCCCCTTGTTTTCTTGATCCTTTATCTCTTTTAGTTTATCATAAAGTATTTCTTGCTTATCTTTTTCTTTTGTTTTCTTTAATTGAATCATTATCTCTTCTTTTTCTTTTTTCCTTATTTCGCTTATTCTTGTACTAAAATTAATTGCTATTTTTTTAATTTTCTTTTTAAACTTATCCCATTGTTTTAAAATATCTATTTCCTCTACTAGAAACATCTTATTTATTTGAAGATTTACTTCCTTTATAAAGTCTACATTTTCTAAAAGTTTATTATTTATTTTCCACGTCCCCTTTCCCCATCTAATTCTATTTTTTGTCTTAATTTTCACATCTATTAATTTATGGTCTGAGATTTTTTAGTCTATAATGTTTGCATCTATATATAGCCCTTTATTAAAAAAAATTCCCATAAAATTTATCCAATCTGCTTGCTAATCCGTCTTTATATTCGTAAGTGTATTCGGTTTTTAGTAGATTCAGGTTCCTATATATATCCTCTAGTTTGTGTTTTTTAAAACATTCCATCATAGAGTTTCTAAAAATTATATCATTTGATGTCAGATCACCTTTCCTATCAACATTATCCCTTACCCAATTAAAATCTCCTCCTAATACTGTTTCTTCCATTGAGAATTCACTTACATATTTATCTATTTTTTCAATAAAATCTTTTTGTTTATATTTATTTGCTGGAAAATATACGTTTATTATATTAATTCCGTTTATTTTGACATGTATCATTCTCCCTAATCCACTTTTTTCTTCTATTTTTTCCCAATTTATATAATTTTTGTTTTTTAGTATTATTGCTACACCCCCCTTTACATCAGTTCCTGTGTAATCACTTAGTACAACTATTGCATCTAGTTTTTCTTCCACATAGGCTATTAATTCCTTTGTGAAGCCATTGTGGGTTTCCTGTATTAGATATACGTCATATGTTTGGTATAGATTACACAGTTTATCAATTTTCCCTTTATCTACTCCATTTATATTAACTGATACAATATGGAAGTTTTGTTCCTCCATTTTCTGTTTTTCCTCCCAGGTAGCCATCTTGCATCTTTAAGGTTTGTATTTAATAGAGCATTTACATTGTTTATTTTTAGTTTTTCTAAATTTATGATTGATTTGTGAATAATTTATGATTAATTTATGATTCTATATTTTCCTGGGGGTTGGTTCCCCCCTCTGGTTTATTAATGCTAGAAGCATCTTCTTTGTCTGTTGTTAGTCCAGTGTTGCATGTCACCATTTCTGTCTCGTATTCCTTTACTATGTTCCTTTCATTTTCCTCGTTCCTCATCTCCATGTCCGTATCCATGTCCGTGTCCATTTCTGTATCCATACTGTTGTCCTTATCTATGTCTGTAATGTCATTGTCCTTGTCTTCGTTTGTTATGTCGTCTTTTTTGTCTGAACTCTCCGATATATCTAGCCCGTTTTTCCTTTCTTTTTTCTTCTTGCCTTTCTTTTTCTCCTTTTTTTCTTCTGTCTGTATTACATCCGGTGGCGTCACTTCGCTACTACTGCTTGTTATGGATACAGACTTTGCAATCTTTCTCTTTCTTGTTCTCTCTTTTGGTACTGGTGTAGAGGTTAATGGTTTGATCCCTATTAAATCTTGGATCATACCTGTTTCTATTGATCCCATTTGATGGGATTCCTCCTCTTCTTTCTGCTCTCCCTCTTCTTCTTCTGATAGTATGTAAAATTTGTTTTGTTTCAGTAATTCTTTGACGTTTGTGCTTGTCATTCCTGTACTGTTGGGGCTCAAGCAGTTTCCCCATTCCTTCACTTCACTTGGGAGCTCTGTTTCATCTATTGTTTGTTGTTCTGTTATTCCTGACTCCTCTTTTTCTGGGTCATTATTTCTTTCTTCTTGTGTAGCTGTTTCTTGTGTGTCTTTGATATTTTCCATTTCCGTTACCATTTTCTTACTTATGGTTTGTGCCTCATTTTCCTTCCTCACTTGGTCCAAGAGTTTAGTAATTGCCACCTGGAACTCATTGTTTTCCGCTTCGGTTAGGTTAACATTCCGATTATTTACCATGTTTGCATATGTCTTGGGTGCAGGCGGGTTTTTACAGTCCCTTGGTCCATGGCCTATCTGCTTACATCTGGGGCATGCTCTGTCAAACTCGCATCCTCGATACCATTTCTTGACCACGAATCCCATTACATAAAAGTGTGATGGTATATTTTTTGCCTCCTCCTTTTTGACAGTAATGATCCTCACTCCCGATTTTATCTCATTGAACCCCCATACTGTTGCCATTTTACTGTCTAGTACTTGGATTTTCAGTTTGTTCTCTAGTTTCTATATGATTTCTCTATTATGGATTTCTAGTGGAAGGCCGGAAACAAACAGGTCCGTCTTTTTCCCTTCCACTTCTCTGATCACTGGGTATGTTGGTCCAACTTTTGCTCTAATACCTCTCACCTCTATGCTTTCTTGTTGAATGATTTTCTTTTCATAATCCTTTGGATATAGAATATACTTGTTTTTGCCTCCGTTTTGCAGTCCAAAAATGTCGTTTACGTTTACACCCTGCGTTCTGAGTGCGATCAGGATGTCTGATTGTCTGGGACAGTTGTCCGTGTCCTCGAAGTCAATTAGTTGACATCCCGGCGGATGAAAAGCAAGTAATCTATTGCCCTCTAATTTTGTTAAGAAGTAGTTTTGTAGTTTTGACCCTGTACTCTTAACCTCATTTGCTCCACCCTGCTCTTGCTCCATTTTTCTTTTAGTGAGTACAACTTACTTGAATTGTTTTCACCTAAGTGCAGGTCTCACACTACTGATTGTTTTATTTTACTTTCTCAATATCTGGATTTTTTTGTTAACCAGCCGGTCAACCATATCAAAATCAAACAGATTTACAATTTCTGTGTAGCAATTACCTACACAGCATACAAAAATGTTCAAATACAACAATGAAACAAAAGAAATTTCCACAAAAATGCAAAAAACCACAATTGTACCAAAATTTGGCACAAAGTGCATCGATGAAAAAGGAAAAGAAAAAATGAAAATTGAAAAATTTTTGTGAATGCAAGGATCATGTCCTGGCATACACAAGAAGAAAATTTTTTCACCACTACTGCTTGGCCCTCGCCATTTTCAGATTTGTTTACTATTAACCTTACTTGACCAAGAGGAGTTTAAATATTGATACGGCCGCCATGAACCTTAATTGGGGACGACTACTCGCATGGACACTGAGTACCTGATCTGTAAAGACTATAGGCCCTACTGGTATTCGCATGGCCGCCATGTATATAATTTACGTATAGCTCTATTCGTTTGACTGACACATACTTGATCCACAAATATGCTCATTTTTGTAGCTAATTACCTTTAATTCGGGGCCCCGAGTGGCCGAGTGATCTAAAGTGCTCTCCGTTACGGATCACTGACATCTCACCTCTGTCTGCGTGGGTTCGAGTCTCGGATTCGGCGAACGTGGATATGTGAGAAAGCTTGCCAGTAGCTTCCCGTGGGTTGGTGGTTCTTTCCGGGTATTTCCCGGTTTCTTCCTCCACCATTAATACTGGCCGCCATGTATAGCCTATTGTGTGCTGAAAAATGGCGTTAAGCCCTACAACAACAACCTTTAATTCTATAATTGCAGGTAAACCCTGTATAATGTTATAATCTGATAGAAATTTAAAACTCCAGTGTTTTCACCCAATCGATAAACTGTTTCCGTTGTTTACTTAGATACAATATCACGTTGAGGCTACTAATACAATGGGGAAAATAAAACTATTATCAAAGGTAAAGCAATGACTGTAATTAAAATCTACTAAGTCGAGTTATGCTTTTCAGGAAGTTTCGCTAATAATACAGTTATTAAGCCTAGATCAGGTATATCATATGGTATCTTTAGGTCTCACTGGATAGTTTCATATTTTGACACCTCCCTAATTTCTAAGGTAGAAGGCATGAACCTAATTATCATAAGCCTAGCATTTATAAATTCACACAGAAGCTAAATCTGTAATGTGGTTTAGATTTACTTTGAGTTAGGCTTGAAAATGGGTTGGCTTGTTTGGTGACTGCCTGTCACAGTTAGACTAGCATTGGAGATCAAATGCGTAACTTGGGCTGCAAATGAATAGCCGACTTGGCTTACGTATTTATGTATGTCTGCTACAGAGGTAAATATTTAAAAATCGAGATGGTTGAGGGGTGATGAATAGCATGCTAATTTGTTATAGTACTAGTGAACTTTATTCATGCATAAGGCACATACTGATTCTTTTAGCGGCCTTGCCACAGGAAAATAGACAAAATAGCTCTTTGCTGTCAAAAATGAATGTAAAAAAGAGGGGTTGGTGGCAGTGTTGGTTCAGTATAAAAGCCACCAGTTGTATAAGAGATTAACCTGATTGCGACAGACAAATTCTCACATGCATGCTTTCTACAAAAATCATTAGTTTGTTTTTATTTGTATCTTCAGTGTAAAATTATTCTCATTTTTCTGCAATAGGTCATTGTCGGATGAAAATTCACCAGATAAACTGTCCAGTGAGACCTTACGATAATCGTTGTTTGTCCGTTACAAATAGCACGAGATTCTCGCGGTAATTAGTTTTCCAACTAAGACTTCCTATGCCACATACGGATATTCTGCAATGCGTTATTCAATGCATACTATATTTACCACTATCTGTTAACGTTTCCAAAAAAGGCAAAAAAACCCCAAAAGAAAACAAAAAAAAAAAAAAGCAGGCTGCAAATGGAAGTAGTTATCAGCTGAATAAATATGGCTGATAATCTAAAAGAAAATATTGGATAAAGAAGGTAAAACAGCAGCAGAGAGGGTGAACAGACCACTTGCTTGGATTGTTACTTATTAAAACAAAATTATGGTCTCAACAGTCAACAACGATAAACCCCCACCAACTGGGTTACTTTCGTTTTTGACCTTCGCTCCATGCGTGTTTGTTTACTCGCGGACAACCTACTCATTGGTCGCACCCTCTCTGCTGCTGTAATTAAATAACTATGATATCAATAATGATTGGTGAAGCTTACTCAGCAAGACTAGCTCGAGAACGACTAGAGGCAATCAAAAAATATCTACCCTTCCGTGATTCTGTCAAGCAACAACTACAAGCGCATCAAGCGTTTTAAGAAGAATTTGCAGAAGGTGCAGAAGAATGATTTAAACCTGTCACAAAGACTACTAAAGGTCCTCTTCCTGTGTTGGAGAAAACCGCTGAAGCAACTGGAAAAATAGCAGAGTGAACTATGAAAACAAAAAAGATTCTGCGAGAACTTCCGGCTGAAATAGCTGCAGCTCAACCACAATTACAAGAAGTACAACAAGTACTTGATAGCGTCGACAAAGTTCGTGAGGAGGTCGGTGATGTAAGGGATCTTGTTACGCCAAAACCAAAACCAAAACCACCAGCCCGATTTACCGAAGAAATCCGTAGACTACTTCGAGAAAACGCTATAGCAGTTGCCGCAACAGGATGTCCACAGCGTGATGTATTATTAGATGCAAACTCCACCAGTGTTTCAGAAAAAAAAAAAT
Organism: Megalonaias nervosa; assembly: GCA_016617855.1. Lineage (NCBI taxonomy): Eukaryota > Metazoa > Mollusca > Bivalvia > Unionida > Unionidae > Megalonaias > Megalonaias nervosa. Next base: position 16,105 of record JAECUM010024808.1, on the reverse strand, counting down.
GGGTTCCTTTTGTATTTTGAAAGTCCCGTGGTATATCTAGAATTTCTAGTGATCAAAACAAAAATGAATTTGCAAATTTTGTAAGACATGTCGAAGAAGTTAGAAGAGCGCCATTACCGGGAGATATATTATCGTCAGGAAAATCGCCATTCAGACCACCTCGTATTGAGGAAGAAGAAGAAACAACTGAAAGTGGTATTAGCATAGGCACCAGGGGAAGTGGTCTTATTACTCCATGGCCTGATAATATTCTTGCTGATGTTGAACGATTAGAAATTTTAATCGGTGGAAAACGAGCATGTAATAATTCCCCAGAAATCATTAATGAAGCAGCTGCTATTTTTCAAAGATTATTTACAGGCGGTATCATGGATATTAATGTTTATCGATCCCTCATCGATGAAATCGTTGATGATTACCGTAGTGATTAAAGGTATGCAATTAGATGCAGTGAATAAAAATAAGATGATCATACATAATGCTCAACGTGGACCGACCATGGTCAGGGTGATTAATTCGCGATTACCAATCTATAAAGCGATTTACGGGGATGGACTCAGTGATGTTGTTCAGGGTCTATTTAGAAGGATAGCCCCAAAGGCGATACCGATTGTAAAACAACTGGGAATGAAAGCTATTGATGTTGTTCGTGATAAAGGTATTGGTGATGTTGCCAGCAAAGCATTCTCAGCAATCAAAGATAGACTAGCACGATTGATATAACGAAAACCTTAGCCAGTAAAATTACCCAGTACTGAAGTGATGCCTGCAAGTGTTAGTAAAATAATACATGTGTAATTCAAGCTGCAAATCAAAAATTGGCAGAGTTAGCTGGTGAAAAAGAATAAAAATATAACTGCTAGTCTGATAGCAGGAAGTGGTTATTAAGTTAGACGATAACAATTATAATAAAAATGTTCAAACGTATATCTGATCCAGCATTTGACATGGACTCACCAGTACTCAAATATGAGTCTGTGCGCGATTATCAGTATTCTTATGATGCACGACAGCCAAATCAGCGTGGGCGAATTGAGCTGCAAGTTCAGGATACAAGCAGATATTTCTTACACGCTGAAGCATTTATTGAAGTAGAAGGTGAAATTCTGAAAACAGGTAATACTGAATATGGAGCTGCTATTAGTGTTAGTTTTGTTAATAATGGTATTATGGCGTTGTCTGACAGTGCTACGTACATGATTGATAGAAAAATATTGAATCGATTCAAAAAGATGTTGACGATACCACAACAATACTTAGTCTTGCAAGATACAGTGATGATTATTCAAGATCGGCCAGTCCGCCAATAATGTTTGCAAAGGATAATTCTGATTCTTCCGAATATAGACAATATGAAGTAGGACGCCCAAGAAACTATTTACCAGAAACGCCGACGTGGATGTGGAAAACATGATTATTAATGTTGATTTAGATTATAATTTAGGATTTAAATCACGTCGATCGATGCTGAAAGATGGAAGTGGGAGATTTTCATGTGCAATTCCGCTGACACATATCTTTGGATTTTGTAGAAATATTAGAAAGGTTATTTTCGGAGCCAAGCATACAGTTGTACTAGTGCGAAAAGCTACAGACGATGATGCAATATGGCGACCTCCTGGTGATGCTGGTAAAGTAATTCTGATGAAACTTTTGTTGTGGATGCCAGTAATGACCCCAACAACACCTGAAGAAGAAAGTTTACTTTCTTTTATGAATCAAGGTGGTAAATCAACGTTGTCATGGTTAACGATGACCAAAGATAATATTCAAAGCAACATTGATGGTTTATTCACATGGCAAATAGCATCACAGCAGGGAGTGTCAGCACCACAACATATATTTATTGCTTTCCAAAATACTGAACGAATAAACTCACAAACACATAGTATAATGATATTTGACAAACTTAGTGTTTCTGAGGTTTCACTGAGAATAAATGGACATCAAGAACCGGCTGAAGATATTTTGTTAAATTTTGATCAAAATCATGTAGCACGTGTATATCATCATTTAATGTCATTCATGGGGCTTGATCAAAATGTTGATTCTGGTTTACAAATATCACAGTTAGATTCTACTACGCTGTATCAGATTTATTACTTTTCACTGGAACACTTGGATTTATTCAGACAATCTGTCGTTGATATAAACTTTCGAGCTCGTGTGGCGCTAGGAGCAATTACTAACTATAGTGCAATCGCTGTTATACTCAGCGTCAAAACAATGCTACTCGAAGGTGTTGGTGGTCGAATGAGAATCATTGATGCCCCAGTCGAAAACATGTAATTAAATCGCTCATGATATTATAATGTCATATCATCATGTTAGTGTCAGTTTGACTCCTGGTTAGATTAAAAAGCTACAATCGGTATCAAAAGAAAATTGTGGAGTAAAAATATCACTAAAGCGAGACCAAATCCAAGGTGGTTCAAATAGACTCTTATTGTCAGAACGTCATCTCAGGCATTTCAATAAAGCTAAACAATCAAAGACCGGCATACGACTTAATCTTTCTGCGGGTGCCATTAAAGACATCGCTAAGACGGGTGGTATATTTCCACTTCTCGCAGCAATTCCAGGAATAATAGCCGCTGCAGCTCCAGCTGTTGCAAAAGCAGCTGCGCTAGGCGCTGTTGGAACTGCTGCTGGTATGGCACTAAAGAAAGCAACAGGAAAAGGAATAAAAAAAGAAAGGGTCTAAGACTGCCAGGAACTCGGCATGGAAAGGGTTTAAGACTGCCAGGGACACTTCGTTGATTCTTCCTATGTCCAATTTTGATTTAATTGATGCTGCCAAAAAGCTAAACATCAAAAACTTCAGAGGTGTTTTTATGCGTGATCAATTACCACATAAACCAAACAATGTCAAAACCGGTATCATAAATTTTGATCAAAACTTTGGTCCAAGTACTCATTGGGTTGCATTTGCGATTGATCCACTTATAATTGTTTATTTTTAAAATATGTTAATAATCTCGATACACCAATCTATTATTCAACATTACCAACACAAAAGATAACTGATCCGCCAATATGTGGTCGTGAAGTACTTGCTGTGCTCGACGCTGTATCATCATCAACAACACCACCTCATAAAGCACGAGTATACATCGTCGTCGACGTTTTAAACAGGTAATTAGTAAATATAGAGGTAGATATTAACGGAAGATCAGCTAAGACTAAAACCCAACAAACAGGTGATTTATCTCAGTATGCAACTCTTGATCATCTCAGGAATCAAATTGATGATCTTTTAAATCTTGCAAGTGTAGATAGTAATGAAGTTATTTTTCAGGATAAACAAGGACGATTAAAATTAAGTAATATTACGTTGGCAGACATCCTTATACGAATTACAAACGCACTCAAAGACAATATTGTTACATTTGATGAAAACGGTAGAATACAAGATTCTGGAAATTCGATCAACAATAACACTAAGGAAACCGGCGATATTTTTACTGGTAGTATTTGATGAAACAAAACAAAATAACCGACCTTTGAAACCCAGTCACACCCACAGACGCAGCAACAAAAAAATACATCGATGATCAAGAATCCAAGTTCATATCAGTTAATGGTGGTATGATGCGTGCATTTCTCGACATGAACAACAACGGAATTAATGATCTCAGATTACCAGAATCAGATTTTGACGCTGCAACGAAGAAATACGTCGACGATAGCAACATCCCGATGACAACTTCGTTGACGACAATCAACGATGGAATGATTGTATTTAGAACTGAATTTTCTAGTCATTCTAAATTTTTCGTAGAAACATAAACAGAGCCATTAATGAATGTTTTGGAAGTCCAGCGGTTGTTGATATTAAACTCTCAGAAATTAACACAAAACTCAACGATATTGTCAGTGGAATTCCTGATATCGTTGAAAAAACTAAATGTATTGAAATTCCTTACAAGCAGATCATCAATGTGGTATACACAATATCATCTGGATCATCAACATGGTCACAGCAAAATAACACTATCAAACATACTGCGATGGTTACTGGTGTGTACAGGCTGTCCGTGTTCAGCTCTGCAAAATTTAGGATTTTTACCACCTATCCATGGCGTCATTCAACCGATGATTTTTCTGGAACTGTATCTATTGTATTAAATAAAGATGCCGAATAAATATTTATACTGGAACCATCTGATAAAAAATTAACTGCAGCGTCTTACTGGTGGTGTCTGCAATTTGTCGCTAAAACAGCTCAATTGATTACTTAACAGCAAATATAAATGTCAGCGAGCAAATACAGATACGAACAAATGTGTTCGTTACAAATTCAATTAAAAATATTATTGACAATTATACAGTAAAAATTAAATATATCGTTGACGTGTCGTTGTTACTGATATAATTGTTTATTTTGCATCTGCTGTAGTCGCTGGAATCAGTGTATTACTGTCTGCGGTAACAATGACATCACCAGTAGTTGTAGCAGTTTGTGTTTCAACCACAATAACAATTGCTGTTGTTCTCAATATAATTGCAAAAAAGATATCTACGTGTGCGGCTGTTAAATTGCATGAATACCAAATATTACTCTCAGCGGCAACACAACCACACGCCAAATCATCATCGCTGATATCATCATGACACAGCAACGGAATAATATCAGATCAGGAATTCCCAGAAATGCTCCTGATTCACAAATCAGGTATTTCCAGTTCCCTTGACAAGTCAAGGAACCTGACTGATGTCAGGGAGTTACTCTGGCAGTTACCTTGATTTAAAATCAGGGATTTATAAATAATGTCAAACGAATTGCTACAACAAATCATCACTAATACGGCATCGCCAAAGACCACAATGATATCAGCGAGTTCAACCAATCCTGAATTCAGCATTAATATTCCAACTGCAATTCCAGTAAAAGAAATAGCACTAGCACAATTGCGAGTTTATTATAGTTGGCCGAATATCAGATCAAAGTCTTTTGGTGGATTGCAACCAAACAACTCACTGGTATTTGCAAGACAAAATAAGGGCGATGGAACCCCAGATTGGCAAGTAGTCAGTATTCTCACGGGCAGTTATGAAACCAAACAGATCAATGATGAATTCCAACGCCGGATTAAATCTATAACAGGCAAAGAATCCAATATAGCCATTACTGTTCATGAACCAACATTATCTGCGGTGATTGAAATAAATTCACCGGATTATGCCGTAGATATATATCAATCATTGATTAAAACTGTATTAGGTTGGCCTGAGATTGTGCCAGTTTAAGTGGGACCACTGGAACCGATCAAAGATGATCTTTTTTTTTTCTGAATAAAGCAATCATTTACAAATATTCCAAGTTATCGAAAACAAACACCATGGACATACTTTAATTCAGATAATCAAATCGTTGTAGAAAATAAAACATTTCCAGATATAACGGTTTATTTATGTGATATCATATTACCAGACCTATCAAAACCTTATAATTTTCTTAAAGTAAAATTTAACACAGATTTTGTTAAATTTTTACAAACGCAATTGAGCCTGAATATTTTCAAACATACAACAACATAATAAATCTATTTATATCCATAAGACAACATTACGACGAAGATGTAAAACAACAAATCATCGAAAATATTAATCATATAATGCATGTTCTCTTGGACTGAAAATAGGCTAACAGAGATATAATTGCAAATATAAAATCCAAGTACGATTTAAAAGATTTATTTTTAGGCTATTATAAAAAAATCAATTGATAAACAGAGTGACCTTCTTTTACCTGAACTTGAATTCGATACAAAGATAGCAATGGGCGAAATCATTAATAAATATTTTCCAAGTGTTCTCGAATCATGGAGAAAAATAAACCCACAACCAAATATTCACAAATACAACAACGATTCCTACGATGGAGGTCATCACGTCTCGCCGGGTACTGTTAATATCACATCAACGAACGCTGTCAATCTTGTTTGTGATGTCATTGATGGCAGTTATCAAGTAGATCTTGAAAAATCTAACCAAGCTTAATAAGGATACATCTTATATTCATTTAGCCCTCAAGTCCCACCAGGATATTTGATTGTATCAGAACCAATTAATCCTGTTTATCTGAGATGTCATAATCTGCTATTATCAAGGATACATATGAAACTTACTGACTAGATGGGACACCTGGAGGATTTGAGGAATGAAGTTTAGAGTATTAATCTGTATGTGCATTTGTAGAACAATACAACAGTTAACAGGAACATATTATTACAGTTGCATGTGATAGAGATCAGGTTCACATTCTTATATTAAATCTGATTCAGAATAAAAATAAATATTATTGTAATCTGATTCAGAATAAAAATAAATATTACAATCAAATTCAGAATAAATAGTATTATCAGAATAAAAAATAAATCTGATTCTGAATAAATATTATAATCAGAATAAAAAATAAATCTGATTCTGAATAAATATTCTAATCAGAATAAAATAAATATTATAATATGAATAAATATTATTATGAGAATAAAAAATAAGTCTTGATTCTGAATAAATATTATCAGAATAAAATAAATATTATAATCAGAATCTGAATAAATATTATAATCTGAATAAATATTATCAGAACAAAATAATATCAGAATAAAATAAATATTATAATCTGAATAAATATTATCAGAATAAATAAATATCAGAATCTGAGAAAATATTATAGTCTGAATAAATATTATCAGAATAAAGTAAATATCAGAATAAAAGTACATATTATAATCTGAAAAATTATTATTATCAGAATAAAATAAATATCAGAATGAAATAAATATTTTAATCTGAATAAATATTATTATAATCAGAATAATTATTATAATCAGAATCTGAGTAAATATTATAATCTGAATAAATATTATTATCAGAATAAAATAAATATTATAATCTGCGTAAATACTATAATCTGAATAAATATTATTATCAGAATAAATAAATATTATTATAATCAGAATCTATATAAATATTATTATCAGAATAAAATATTATTATAATCAGAATCTGAATAAATTTTATAATCTAAATAAAATAAATATTATAATCCGAATAAATCTTAAAATCAGAATCTGAGTAAATATTATAATCTGAATAAATATTACAATCAGAATCTGAGTAAATATTATAATCTGAATAAATATTATCAGAATAAAATAAATATTATAATCTGAGTAAATATTATAATCTGAATAAATATTATTATCAGAATAAAACAAATACTCTTATTATCAGAATCTGAGTAAATATTATAATCTGAGTAAGTATTATAATCCTAATAAATATTATAATCAGAATAAAAATAAATATTATTATAATCAGAATAAAAATAAATATTATAATCTGAATAAATATTATTGTCAGAATAAATAAATATTATTATGATCAGATTTATTATTATAATCAAAATAAAAATAAATCTGATTCTGAATAAATATTATTATGATCAGAATAAAAGTAGATCTGATTCGGAATAAATATTATAATCTGAATAAATATAATTATATCAGAATCTGAGTAAATATTATAATCTGAATACATATTATTATCAGAATAAAATAAATATTAGAATCTGAATAAATATTATCAGAATAAAATATTATTATAATCAGCATCTGAATAAATATTATTATCTGAATAAATTAAATGCTCTAATCTGAATAAATATCATGATTAGAATCTGAATAAATATTATAATCTGAATAAAATAAATATTATAATCTGAATAAATATTATAATCTGAATAAATATTATAATCAGAATCTGAGTAAATATCATAATCTGAATGAATATTATTATCAGAATAAAATAAATATTATTATCAGAATAAAATTAATAATCTGAGTAAATATTATAATCTGAGCAAATATTATAATCTGAGTAAATATTATAATCTGAATAAATATTATAATCAGAATAAAATAAAAAATATTATCAGAATCTCAGTACATATTATAATCTGAGTAAGTATTATAATCCGAATAAATATTCTAATCAGAATAAAAATAAATATTATTATAATGAGAATAAAAATAAATATTATAATCTGAATAAATATTATTATCAGAATAAATAAATATTATTATAATCAGATTTATTATTATAATCAAAAACAAATAAATCTGATTCTGAATAAATATTATTATGATCGGAATAAAAATAAATCTGATTCGGAATAAATATTATAATCTGAATAAATATTACAATCAGTTTCTGAATAAATTATCTGAATAAAAATAAATCTGATTTTGAATAAATATTATAATCAGAATAAAAATAAATCTGATTCTGAATAAATATTATTATAATCAGAACTAAAATAGATCTGAATAAAAATAAATATTATTATCTGAATGAAAAATATTATTATCAGAATCTGAGTAAATATTATAATCTGAATAAATATTATCTGAATAAAATCAATATTATTATTATCAGAATCTAAGTAAATATTGTAGTCTGAGTATGTAAATCTGAATAAATATTATAATCAGAATAAAAATAAATCTGATTCTGAATAAATATTATTATGATCAGAATAAAAATAAATCTGAATAAAAATAAATATTATTATCAGAATAAAAATAAATATTAATATAATCTGAATAAATATTATCAGAATATAATAAATATTATTATATAATAATTTCAGAATAAGTATTATTCTCAGAATGAAAATAAATATTATTATCTGAAATGATTCTGAATAAATATTATAATCTGATTCCACATAAATATTATTATGCGAATAAATATTATAAAATGTTTTTGACCAAATATGATTCTGAATAAGTATCATAATCAGAATAAATATTATTATCTGAATAAATGATTCTGAATAATTATGATCTGATTCTGCATAAATATTACTATCTGAATAAATATAATTCTGAATAAATATCATAATCTGATTCTGCATAAATATCATGATCAGAATAAATATGATTCTGAATAATATTATAATCAGAATAAAAATAAAAATAAATATTATGATATGATTCTATATCATAATCAGAATAAAAGTAAAAATGCATATTATAATATGATTCTGAATAAATATCATAATCAGAATTAAAGTAAAACTAAATATCATTATTTGAATAAATATTATAATATGATTTTGAATAAATATTATAATCTAATTCTGCATAAATATTATTATCCGAATAAATATTATAATATGATTCTGAATAAATATCATAATCAGAATAAATATTATTATTATTTTAAATAATATTATTATCTGAATAAATGATTCTGAATAAATATCATAATCTGATTCTGCATAAATATCATAATCAGAATAAATATGATTATGAATAAATATTATAATCTGAATAAATACTATTATCTGAATAAATGATTCTGAATAAATGTTATAATTCTGTATAAATTTTATTATCTGATTCTGAATAAATTTCATTCTGCATAAATATCATAATCAGAATAGAAATAAATATTATTATCTGAATAAATATCATAAATGAATAAATCAGAATAAAAATAAATAAAAAATAACGAAAGAGGAGTACCTCACGAACAGGTTGATGACGGAGGATATATATCTTTTTGGGTAATTGTTATATTTGTTTCTCATTGCAATTGTTGGATCGCTAAACGCGATAGGGGTAATAAAAACATCCCTTAATTGAACCCAGGCGCTTTGAGGTGCAGGGGTGCCAGACGAGTTACACCTGGAATTAGTTCTTTATTACAATCACCCATACACAAGTATATATCTCATCATCAACTGCCGGCAGTATATTTATTATATACATTTCTGCCCTGGTTAAAATACATTGCAGTCTCAAGCTCGCCAGAGAACCATGTGTACAGATATGTGACAATGGTGCGGGGATCGATACAATGGCTTAAATTACTCTACCTCGCAGACAGAGTTATTTCTGCCTTCAGCAGTCTGGACGAATATAAAACGATCGATAATGACTCGTTTGTCGAAAATTAATGTCATAATATCGCACCCCTCTCCCGGACTATATGGTGGAATATTTATTTGTCCATTCTGAGATCTCTAATTATATAATGATTATATACTTTCCTCACCGACAATAGAAGAGTTATTTATTCATTCTGAGGGTTCTATCGATGTCGAATTTATTGCTGTGTAACATTAGGCAATAACAAGGGAGATATCTGCTTGATTACTCTAGCTCGAAGACAGGGTTATCTCCCCTCATAATTTGCGGTGTAAAAATATTTAATGAAAATAAAAATATCTCTGAATCACTCTTCATAGTATTACTTATTTTTCTGCTTTCTGCAGTCTGTCAAATTTATGTTTTAATCGTCTTCGAGGTAACTCATCTCGGGAAGGGGATTTAATAGATTGTTTCTTTTTGTGAAAATCCATGATAAAATTTATCTATAATTTTTATCCTTTTTGAACCATTCTCCGTTGTTTCGATTGTAAATTTACAATATGTCGCTGGAACCTCACTCATCTGAAATTTCTTCGAGTTAAAATCATCATTGGTCAGTATCAAAGTCTTCATTGTGATATTTTTATACACAAATATTTATTTCATTATTTTCTCGCCGATTGTAAGATTGTTTGGCAGAACTTTCCTAGTATACATATCATAGTATTTTGGACATGACTGCTGAAAAAATATTATTATAAATAATCTAAATAAATCTAGCGGAGAAAGCGTTTGCTTGACAAAGTTATCTCCCTTCATGTATCTGATACTGAAACGTGATTTTTTGTTCAAATGTCTTTGAAAATGCAGATTTTCTTATATTATTTGCGACAAAATATATTGAAGCACGGTGAATACCAAATATTTGCCAACTGTATATGTCGATGGAAATATTATTTCTTCGCCAGTCTCTAAATTTACAGATTTAATAACTCTTGCGCATCGTAAACCGCCAGTATTTCCAAATTGTAAATTCTGACTCTGTGTAACAGCTCGCAAGTCAAATAGAGTTGTTTTTTGGATTCGATCGATTACAAGTCCATCTTTGATGACTCCATGAAAACATTCGTACACAAATCGATGTGGCTAATATTTTACTTTTCCAGCGCCAAACATGAGATAACCAGTATTAGTGACAAATCGACTGGGCTTTTAATCTGCATTTCCCAATTACACCATGACAAGATGCCTCATAATTCTTGATGATAGGATGTTTCACAAATTTATTTTGTTCCATTTGTATAATAATATTATTTGTCTTAAACATTATTTTGAAAATCTGGCGAGATAATCTTCGGCGGATATTATGGGGGATTCGACTCCATCGACGCTAAATTTTTTATCATAATATCGTTTGAGCTTTCTGTATTTTTTACCCCCGCATTTCATACACAACAGATTCAAGGATAAATTGTGTAGCCGAGCGAATTACAGAACACTTCACAAACGCGATGCGTGGAAAAGGGTTAACGGATTTACGACGTAAAAATATAAACGAATGGGCAGAAACAGTTAAAGATAGCGGAGGGTCTATCAGAGACGTTGCTGAGTTAGGAAAAAGATTGAAATTCCTAATATCTGTCAAAACACTAACCGGAGAGATTTTGTACGAATCGAAATATGAATCAAGAGGAGCTCCGATAATGTTTATTGATCACAACGCACATGCATGGACATCGGCCGTAACAATATTTCCACGAGATCGAACTGTTAAATTTTATAATGATTATATCTTTGAGTTTATCAGAAATATTAGTAACAGTGATCCTGTATCTGTGTGGTTAGTTCAGAATCTGTGTATGATCAATTTGTCGGTCCTAACTGAGAAATTTATCGTGCGGAATCACTCCACGAAGAAATGAAAAAAAAAAAAAAAGAAAATCCATTAAAACATAATCCTGACAATATCTTGACAGAGTCAGAAGTTGAACAATTAATGAATAATTGTTTTACCGTTCCATCAGTTGTTGCACATGCTGCTCAAAAGAAAAATTTATGGTCACCGACAAGATCGGAATTTCTTGTTGATGTCCAGCGCAGTTATGTCGAATACGGACACGGCGGATTGTGGAATCCTAAACACGATTATAATAACGTTATTTCGGTTGATATGGTAGCATTTTATCCTGGAAGTTTTCTTGGATACGGAGAGTGTTCTGAATACTTTAAAAGATTTCGACATCCAGCACACGAAATGACAAGAGTTGCGATAAATGGACCCTTACCAAATTTTGACCTGACTAGATTTGCCTGTAAGTTGTAAATGAAGCGATAATAACATATCGTGCACAAAGACAAGTTTGGTTACCACAACCAAAGAAATACTCCGATGATGAAAATCCTGAGATGACTGATTATGAAAATAAGGTTGCAAAAGATCTCGGCAGAAAAATAATTGGTAAATTTACTCAGGTAGTTCATGTGATCATAAACGACATTTAATAAAATTAATACAAGAAACACACACATATGGAAAAAAACATGAACACATAAAATACTTCAACTTTTGTCACAAGGGGGTTACTCAAATGATGTCAATCTGAGAGTAACCACACCAATAAAATTTAAATGACTTGCGATTCATATTACGTAAGAAATGTTTAAACAACTTAAACGAATGCGAAGAACACTTATCAAACAGTTTAATATTTTTATTTTAACTTTACCAATAAATATTATAGCTAAATTTTCAGAATACTGATTACGATTAAATTGACTAAACTAAACAATTATTCATGTATTAATTTAATAAATTATTCTTAAATTATTAAATTATTAGTAACATAACTATAGCCACTTAATATTATATTTACGATCAAATTTGTCATTCATGTATTAGACAAGAAACTCGTGGCACCTGAGCTAGTGTTCACGTGATCGCGAAAGCGTAGTGTGAATGCTGCTCGTGCCTAATTAAGATCTCAAACAACCTATGTGCAATATATTTATTAAAACTATAAAACTATACTTAATAGAAATTAAATATGAATTAATTTAATTTAGCTTTTATTTATTAAACTTTAGACTTATAGGAAACTATGATTATGAATTAAATAACAACTCCAGAAATTTGATATATTAGAAGAAATAACAAATTTAAATGGTGTACAGACCCTTACTCAAAATCTAATAAAAACGAAATTTAATAAAATTAATACAAGAAACAATCACATATGGAAAAAAAAAAACATGAACACATAAAATACTTTAACTTTTGTCACAAGGGGGTTACTCAAATGATGTCAATCTGAGTGTAACCACACCAATAAAAAAAAATTTAAATGAATTAGAAGAGTTGAATAACGACTGCTTAACAACAAATGGAATCAGATACTTAATTGACTTTAATCATTTACAATGTAATTACCACTTCTCAGCACTAAGTGCTAGTCTGATAACTTTTAAGCACAATCATGTGTAAAAAAAAGGAACTTGAACATAAAAAAACCAATTTATAGAACTGACGTAATGGAAGCACGTTAGTACTGTTTATTTTCAGTCAGATATTTATTTCTAAAATCTCACTACTTATTAACAATACCTACTTTTAACATGGGGCCCTGAGTGGCCTAGTGGTCTAAAGCGCTCACCGTTACGGATCACTGCCGTCTCACCTCTGTCTGCGTAGGTTCGAGTCTTGGGCTCGGCCAATGTGGGTACGTGGGAAAGCTTGCCAGTAGCTTCTCGTGGGTCTGTGGTTCTTTCCGGGATTTTCCCGGGTTCTTCCTCCACCATTTATACTGGCCGCCATGTACAGCCTATCTTGTGCTAAAAAAATGGCGTTATACCCTACAACAACAACAAAAACAACTACTTTCAACATTTATTTAAGTTGTTGTAACGCTGACTTTATATATGGCTCATTACAAGATTAAACAGTCAAAAGGGTAAGGTTAATGTACGAAGCTAAATTAGATACTCACTTTATTTTGTTTTGTTTTGTTTTGTTTTGTTTGTTATGTTTTTTTAGGCTGTATGTGAGAAACGAATTTTATTAGAAGATTATCATGGACATATTTTCTGTAGTAAAGTAATGCGGGATACAGCATCAAAACAACAACAACAAATTAATAGAATCCAACTGCAATATATGGTCAACACTGTTTCATTGTATCCAGTCAATTAATTATTCACTCTAGCAATGTAGCACTTTGGTAACAGTGAACATGTGAAACATTCGGATTATGATATTGTTTGGAGGAATAATGAGGTAATTCCAATAAATTAAAAACGAAATGATTTAGTACCTTGAGGAAAATTGATGCATATATTCATTCGAAACATCCAAAGATTGTAAAAACACACAACATGTATTTAAATATACATGTCTTTACGTCTAAGAATCAAACTTCTACATCTCTCTTACTTTTATAAATGTCTCATTAGCCAGCATGTAAAAAGATCACGAATCATACTTCAACATTTATATACACACTGATAAAAACACAGAAAGGAAAGATTGAAGACACCCACTTGTATTAATGTTACTATTCATCACCAAGGTTAATCCTATGGACCAGATTAATATAGGATTTTCCGTTTGGTTCAATATGGCACCCCCGCATCTTAACCCACGGCGTAATCCTAAATCCTCTTATTTCCCCCATATTATTACTTTGCACAGTTGTACCATCTTTACTCTTGGAAGAAGATTTTAATATTTTTCCCTCTCCCTGAAGTATGAATACATCAGCGGAAAAAATCTATATATTTGTGTCGACTACCTGAAGCTGAATCAGGTGACGGAATTTCAAGTCGAAATGCTACCTCACCCAGAACATTTTTTCGCTTCTCGAAAGCAAAATATTTTTCGAAGTTAGATTTGTCCAAGAGCTATTGGCAAATTCCTGTAAGGAAGGAGGATAGGGCAAAGCTCGCCTTTGCTACTCCCGACGGGACCTACCTATGGTTAGTCATGCCGTTCGGAGTCCAGAATGCGGCCGGGGTATTCACTTGAAAGATGCGGAGGTTGTTGGAACCCTTGCTCGATAGGGGTGTTCACAACTTCATGGATGATCTCTTGCTAGCCACAGAGAGTGGGGTGAACCTCACTCTGCTAGCTAACATATTTGAACAGCTACGTCAAGCGGGATTGACGGCTCGCCCTTCCAAATGTGAACTTGGGTTCTGGACGTTAGACTATTTGGGACACATACTGAGTCAGTGCACGCTGTCCCCAGAGAGGTCGAAGGTGAAGCAGCTGAGAAACAGCTCCCGCCCCACCACGAAAACTGAGGTGAGGTCATTCCTGGGATTGGCCAGGTATTACTGTAGGTATGTGGCCAATTTGAGTGCGATTGTGGGGCCATTGTCTGACCTTACCAATAAACGGCCCCGAATAAAGTTATTTGTACGGATGCGTGTGATCACGCTTTCCTAACTCAGAAGTATAGGCTGACATCCAACGCTGTTGTCCGTCTACCTGATCTGTCCAAAGGCTTCGTCCTCCGCACTGACGCGTGTGACACCGGCCTGGGAACTGTACTACTGAAAAAGCGCGAGGGGACGCTTTTTCCCGTCGCGTACGGCAATCGGAAACTGTCTGCTGCCGAGAAGAACTACTCCGTATCGGAGAGGGAATGCCTCGGAATCATATTCGGGAAATCACGGTTCGAGCGGTACTTATACGGGCGGAAGCTCATATTGGAGACCGACCACCAACCCCTCGCGTATCTGGCGCAGATGAAATTGTCGAATGGACGCTTGATGCGATGGTCGCTGTTCTTACAGCAGTACCAGATGCAGATTAGATACGTGAAAGGAACAGAGGACGTTGGCGCCGATTTCATGAGCAGGAGCGCTGAAACGGCACAGATCGCTCAGTAGATAACCATATGTTGTGTACATTCGTGTCCGTAGTCAGCGTGTAGCGTCGTTATGATTTTGTTTCTTTTATTGTGTAGTAACGCACATTTGCATTTGGAGCAATTTTGGGGGGAAAATTCTTATTTTATTCTCAAGCGTGGGGGGTGTCACGTTTGCTAAGCCCCAGCTATAACGTCATGTATAAGCTATAATCTACCTGTCTCGGGAATATTACCGCGACGTTGTGTTTCATCTCTAAACATTGCCGCTGGGTTAGTGTTGAACTCTTACGCAAGGTTACCATGACCAACCAGAGACCAGCGAAGGCGACCGCTTGCCTCTCTGAACAAAGA